>JADGKA010000572.1:0-17691 GCA_027604605.1 Borealophlyctis nickersoniae
ATATAAAATGTTGCCCCTAGTCTAAAGTCACATCCCCAAACCCTCCACCAAAAGCAAAAGAGAACAAAGCGAGCGATTTGGTTTCGACGTGCGCGAGGTGGTGAGGCGAAGGTGCGAAAAAAGGGACAAAGGGATATCCAAAAACGAAAAGAGAAAAGTTTATAACAAGGAGCGTGTGCGGAAACGCAACGTAACGTAAACGTAACGTTTTGTCTACTTGGGCAAGAATGGTTGGTTGGGTGGGTATTTGTGCAAGTGGTCGGAAAGAGAAACTTGGCGTGTCAGAAAGAAAGCATCATCACGCGCGCTCGACGACGGATTCAAAGAGGGGACGAAGATATCTCCTGTGCTCCGAGATGAGCTGGGTGCGGAGTCTTTGGAGACGTGGGCGTTCGAGGGCGGTGTAGGTCGCGTTGTAGGTTACGTACGACGCGAATGGAGTTGACACTGATTGAACGAAGCGAAGCATGCGTTTAGCCCAGCGGAACGTTGTTTGATACAGACAAAATGCCATATTAACAGAAAGGGTAAGACACCCCAGCTTACCGGCAACAGCAGCACGAAGAAGACGCGAGGAAGTGGACCTGAACAGAGCCACGCCGCCCACCAAGGCTGCGGCGGCCGTTGCAGTTGACCAAGCATGGCATTCCCGTTCGAGGGGACGGAAGGCCTCGGATGCGCGGAGGTCAATCTTTGTCGACATGGTTCAAGTTTTCCGTTCCTTGCTGGCTGCGAGAGGGAAGGTTGGGAAGGGAATGGGTATGTGGGAGAGTGGTGGGCTACACTGAATGAGGCAGAAGGGGGAGGAGGGGGAAGGGGAGTTAGTGGCTGCTTTTATATGGTGCTGGGGGGTTGCTGGCCCCCACGGAAAGCGTAGGAAGGCTGGCTGGCAGCCGCGGAGGGTCTTCTGTGTGCGGATGATAGCAGAGCCAGTCTCCCAGCCTTTGTTGGGCGTCGCGTCCCGCAGGTGTCCCGTCTCCTTCCACTTCCCACCAAGGAAACAGGAACCCTTGAGGAACCCGACTTCTCGATCCACTCCCTCCCCATGCCACCCGGCCCAAAGAAAGGGAAAAAAAAGAAAAAGGAAACTTGCGCAGTCGCCCGCAGGAACAGACGCACAACGCGACAAGACATCCTGTGTTTGCATGAAATGATGGAGACGCGGCGCTTACATCTGGTCTTATCTAAGCCCAAGTGGCTGCTCCTTATGCGAAATCTGACGCTGAAACGACGCAATGATATGAGGATACGTGCGATTGTCTCATCCTCAAAACCGACCCTTATCCCCCATTTTATAGCCAGAAACTGGTGCCCATAGTCCAACTAAAGTTAGACTGATACGTGGCCAATCAATCGCCAGTCAACCAGGTGGTGATTATCCTCCTCCACCAAGAAAGAGAGAACAGGCTAAGAAGAACCACCTGACCACGACCATGCATGACCTGCACAAAAGACACAAGAGGCACAGTTTGCATACGCTGACATGATCACATGACAGAATCCCGTGACACCAACATGCTCATGGAGGCACAGTTTCATTATTGCCGTTCTCCCGCGTCGCATCTCTCTCGTCGCTCCTTCTCAAACGTCTTTTACAAACCCAAAGACATCGGGTTCGTATCGACGCTCGTTCCACGTCCACGCTTCATCATTAGGTCCGTAGGGCGTCAACGGAAGATCGTACGGGAGCCGGATGGGTATCACAATCTTCCCAACCCCACTGTCCTCACCGCCATCCCTGTTTCCCCCAGAAACTTGTTCATGAACCCCAACCACGGGTGCATCCTCAACAAGGGGAATGAATGGAACAATGTCACCTGTAACATTCCTCATCTCCGCCTTCGACTCTCTCCCCAAATCCCCCCCACACCCATGGTCAAACAGATCAGGGTACACGAGAACTCCAAGCTCGTAACTGCGCACCATCAACTGTGTCCCTTTCTTCTCAAGCGATCCCCAGGCGGCCTTGGACAGGTTGGCCGAACTAAGCAGAAACCATGCCAAATTTCCGCCGGGCGACACACGACAGTACGTTTTGATATGCGGCATCGCCCTCTCCCGTCCAGCCGCGACAGCTCGCCATTTGCATAGGATGGGACGCATGTATCCTTTCTGCTTTGCCCAGTTTTTAGAGTCAAACGGTATCGAACCGCCTGCCGCCCATCCCTCCAAACTCGTCCGGACATTTTCGACAGTCGGAAACACCAGTCGGAGGTCCGGTTGTCGACAAGCCATTTTGTTTTGCGCAGCAAACAAGCTGGCTCCAAACTCATCCCTCAACCATCGGTCATTCAGGCCCAGAGATCCAATGCTGGAAAACTGGCCAATGACTGTCGAAGACTGCGCGCATTCGGCGTTGACCCGCACACGATTGAGGACGGCCCGCAGACGCATGTGACCCCATTTTGCGATATCCTTCCCAGCGTGCTGACCGGGTACCGACCCGATCAACACCGCCCGACATGGTGAGTAATCGTACTGCTCCAACGTCTCGCACCATCCCCGCAGCGCCGGTCCATAGGCACCCATGTACGCCAAAAAATCCGCTTCAAACTGGCTCGTAGGCTTCTTTTTCAATTCATCACCCTGCTTTTTCCTCAACAACGGACTGGTCCAAATGCCCTGCGACTTATTTTTCCAGTCCCGTGAAATCATGTTGGCAGTGTGTACAATCACTCTCATGGTTCCATCCGTGTAGACGAGCACCATAGATTTAGTGTGATGGGTACCAAACGGGATGGGCAAATGGGGGGTGATGATATTGACATTGCTGTGAGCGCGTGCTTCGGACTGGAGAGCTTCTTTGCTTTCTCGCTCGCGGAGGCCGTGAACGACCGTTATTTGAATGTTGCGAGAACGAGCAGGGAGATGGGATAGCATCCATTCAAGCTCAAACTGCAACGCCATTTTGCAGTGAGTGCAAAGAAAAAGAAGATCACAACAACATCCGTGTGTTCCCCCTCGCAACAGAAACACCGCAGGCTCACCATGTAATTGAGCTGAAGCATTGATGCAAGCTCCCTTTCCCCAAAAATATCTCTCAAACCCCGGCTCCACACATTTTGAGCATCCGGGAGATCATGCACTCTCAACAAACGCAGACGCGGGTCCACATACACCTCAGACCGAGGAGGTTGCTCCACATTCGAGCTAGTAGAAGGAGTGACCCCGCTGTCTTTATTGTCAGCATCGTCGCGGCGGAAGTCTTCGTCCTCGTCGCAAATGACCGTGGTAGTATCGGAAACTGCGTCATCGCCAGTCAAGTCGATACTGGGCTTGTCCAGGTCTTGGACGGTGGACGAGGAACCTTTCGCATTGGTGGATGCAGACTCGCTGGACCGGCGACGTCGCTTGTTGGGTGCGTCGAGTGAATGGGTTGGCGATGAACGTTTCATTTCGCGAGAAATTCTGGAAAAGGGCGAGAGCTTGGAAACCAATCCTGGCTCCAAGAGACGCGTCCAATCACCACGCGTTTTCTCCTCCAGTTCCCCAGGGACCTTCTGGACGTGCTTTGGTGCTATCCGGGACTACTCCTGGACTAAAAGAAAATATCTGCTATGGAGGGAATTCGACGTGAACAAACTGCTAGAACCGGACTTCCTGTACCTGTCAGCGCGGTGGAAAGCAGGTGTTTGGCTGCTGTCAAGTTCTGGTGGATATGGATACCTCTTGGTGGGGCATGACATTGGGTGTTGGTGGAGCGATATTTTTTGAAAATGATGTGGTTGTGAGTGAAGATGAAAAAGCCGGAAATGACTGCAACGGAGACGGAGAAAGACGATGATGATGATGTGGGTATGGGTCAGGGTTAGGATGGAAGTATGGCTGAAAACGGAATGCAGCGAGAAAGATGAAGACGTCTTGAAGGGCCATTGTTGAACCAAGGCGGTTTACTGTCTGTATGTGTGCCAAATTGTTGTGTCGATTCGTTCGTCCCTTGTCTTCTCATCACGACACAATCGCAAATACTTTCGGTTTTTGGCTGCATGAAAGGAGACTTGGTAAACGTCACGAACGTCAGAAACGCGCAACTGAGGCTGGATGCAAATCAGAATAATGCTGCCCAAATGCTGCCTTTCCCGCGCCATCCACCGCAGTCCCAGCGCTTATCGTGGAGAACTCGTCTGTTTTAGAATTGAGAAAGCTGCCACCAGAGTATTACAAGACAAGTCTTATGGTTTTCCAAGTAAAAACTCTGGCATCCATAGATCCATCCATAGTATCAACAGGCGCGGTGGTTTGGCGCGTGCGGTGATCGACGGGACCCAAGGATTTGCTAAGGCTGCTTGGAGCGAAGGCGAGAACAGAAGGACGAAGAGGAAAAAAACAACTAACCCCGCCATGAAAGACAATCGTCAACCACTTCCCTATTAAAAAGCTGACGTCCGCCCGTCGTGCAAAATAAAAGTGTCGAGTAAACTTTCAGCAGGGCATCTGTTTGTGGACTTTAACGCGTGCGATGATGATGATGTTCCTTCCCACTTCCGCGTCGTGTTGTTTGTTTACCCTCCTCGCTGCGAGCTTCCTCTCCATATCCGAAGCACAACCTCCGTCACTCGCATGGACTCGCCCACATTCCACCGCCTCCGGCACTCCAATAAGGAAGCCGCGCGGACGGAGCGATTTTGCTATGGGATATGACTGGCGGTCAAATAAAATAGTAATATTTGGTGGGAGGTAGTAGATACTTGTTGCGTACGCCGTTCTGCAACGCAATTTCGTGCCTTGCGTTACAAACGCCCCATCTCTTTACATGACAGAATGTCTACAGGGGAGGCCCTAGATGACACATGGATTTACTCCATAGACTCCGATACATGGGATCAACCCACGGCCGCAAACCATCCCAGTCCCCACCCATTTGGTCGTTTCTCAATGGTCCACGGAATGGATCAACCGCTGGACATGTCCCGCAATTTGATGGTCGTGACAACGGGCGAGGGGAACGGTGGGATCTTGTATAATGACGTGTGGGCGTTGGATCTTACATTTTATGTGTGGAGGCAGCTGAATGTTACAGGTGTGTGAGGATGAAGTACTTTTCGACGTTCCTACCAGTGCTACCTTGAAGCGGATATTGACTTGGGTGGGTGGGCTCATTAGGCATACCTCCAAGACCACGATACGGAGCATTTGGCGGCATAGACCCAACATGGAAGACGGACGCCCTCCATACTCAAAGCAATCTAATCATGACGCATGGCACCGACAACGTCACACTCTTCACCGACTCGCACGTCCTACAGCTAAGCGGTGGGTTCGACGCCCCAATTTCTGGTGCGTGGAATCCTGTAAATACCACAGGTGCAAATGGGGTTCCTTCCGGTCGTCGCAGTGGCGCATCGACAGTAGTGCAATCCAACAGAGTGATTCTGCAAGGCGGGTGTGGGGACCAAATCGTTGGGTGTCCGTCAAATGAAGCATGGTCTCTGGCGGTTGACATGGAATCCGGGACAACGGGACCGTGGATAACGGGTGTGTGGTGGCGAATTGAAACTCCTTCTTGCCCTGGAGCGAGATCGACTGGGTCGATGGCGGCCAACCCAGATTTAACACAAAATATGGTGGTCGTGTATGGCGGTGGTGAGGGTGAGCAAGCCGGACAACTCGGTGTCCTGAATGTAATGTCGGTAAGTGACACACGACATACCTTCGTTTTCTGGGAATGAGCTACATAGTTAAGGAAAGTTGACCCTGGAACCTTCAGGGCAAGTGGACATCATGGATCCCAGCTATGCTCAATACGCAGTCCCTGCCAACCCCTCGGACCGGTGCGGGAATGGTATCAAACTTCGTTCCGCCTGATCATACCCTCCCAACATGGTTTGATATGATACTATTTGGTGGCCAAACAAAAGACTCGACGGGTGTGTCCGACTCCAATGATATTTGGATCCTGCGACAATTCACCGACTCGACAGACTTTGGACCTGGCGCTTCCCGCAGTGTTGGAGCTGTTACCTGCCCGGCGAGCCAAATCACAGGGGCGAGCGGGAACGGGACTGGGACCGGTAACGCTAATCAAACCAACAAAAAGATTACGATGCCAATGTCTACTTTTTTACTGGTCCATGCGTTGATGATGGGTTCTTCGTTTGGAGTGATCATTCCTGTGGGCGTGATAGTGAAGCGGTACGTTACCCGGTGGAAGAGGCCTGTTAGTTTTGGGCATGCGGTGTCTCAGGTGATTGGGATGTTTCTGGCGATAGGTGAGGATTGGCTTTGCAGAGTGATGGCAACCCCGAGCATTCCTCACACCTTTCATTTGCGGTAAATGATTGAAAATAATTTCTACTCCCTTCTTCCAAAGTCGGCTTTATCTTTGCTACCCTAATGGTCGAAAACTTCTCCCGCGACAACCACTTCTCCTTTGCCCACGCCTGGGTCGGACTCTTCGCCGTCATGGGCGGACTTTTTCAAATGTTCAACGGATTCTTCCGGGCCCTTCGTTCCCTCCTCATCGACCCCGGCATCACCACTCTCCACGACCAACAAACCCGCCCCATCATCCGTCCAGAGTCGCACGAAGATTTTGGCAGCAGCAATGCAACACCCACTGTAAGCGACATAAACATCCGGTGGGGCTCGGACACGGGTGGGGACACAGCAAGCACGCGACACAACTCCATTGACGGCATCTCCTCACGGTCCTCCTTTCAACACTCCACTTCTGCACCCTCAAATATTACAACAAAACCCTTTTCAGACACCCCATGGTCCTTCTCCGATGTCGGATTTGAGGACATCCCGCCCGTTGCCGGTTCTTCTACCATTACCATTGCAGGAATACCTCAACACAACGATACACCGCCCCCGCGAACATCACGATGGGTCCTCATCCACAATGGAATCGGTTACATTGTAGTGCTGCTGGGAATGATCAACGTCGGGTTGGGTCTCAACAAGTCCAACACGTACCGTGACATGTTTTTGGTGCCTTACATTGTGTGGGGTGTGGCATTAGGCGTGCTGGTTCTCACGATGGAGATTCGACGGTGGAGACGACGGAACGGTGCAGCTTTTTTGGGAGGTGTTGTGAGGAAGTGGTCCGCTTGGGTAGCAAGGAACGGAGTTGGGAAGGACGCGGTGATTAGTTGCGAAGGTGGGCAGGTCGACGGTGCCGGAAACGCAAAAATGGGGGCGGATGTCACCATGAGGCAGGTTGTGGTTGAGGATGGCGAGGGTCTTGCGGCTGGATGGGGGTTAGCGCATCCAAATCCGGCGTTGGATCGGCCACCTTCAACTATTTCTGTCGTGTCGGCAGGTGAGTTTTGTACCATCGCAAAGGGTTGAGTCGCCGGTGTCATTTTGGAAAGGGGTACACGCGAACTGACTCTCGCCGTCCAACGCTATCCCAGGCGTCCCGGCATTCGACTTTGCAGCACCCCCCATGCCACCGCCTATCACCAACCCCTTCTTTCTCACTGATGCCGCCAGCGCAACTCCATCTTCCTCCCCGGCCAATCAGTCCTTGCCAGCAAATAGCGCATCTTCGTCGCCCGCTCACAGAGTCAGCGCGTCTTCATCGTCACGGGGATCGGGGAATAATGTGTGATTGGTCTTTGGTGAAGGCGCATCGAGTGCACAAACTGTTGCAGTTACTTTTTTTTGGTGGTATTGATGCGCCCTGTTAGCATACGTAGGCTATTATTATTATGGGCTGGACTCTGGAGGGTTGGCGTATACTCTGTAGCAATACATTTCCTTAATGGTAGGGTCAAGCGACTTTGAACCTTACGAACTGCAATAACCGTATTGAAATGCCCACATCGGCAATCTCAGTTGATCCACCCGTCCAGTGCGTCACACATGAACTTCCCATGGTACTCTTCGGAAGCACAGGATCCCGGAACCTTGAAGAACGTAGCGCAGCTCTTGTCCGCAAACGACGACAAATATGATGTGATTGTATTGCGCCATCGAATTTCATCTTTTACGCCATTCATAGCCCAGTGGCTACAAGCTGCAGCAGGGGAACCGTCGTTCCACAGCCAGCGTCCTGATTACGTGAAGTCATTCAGATGGCATCAATGCTGCGAGTACTATAGAAAACGATAGTTCAAACTCCAAGTGGAGATTGAGAATGCTGGTTGATAAAATTCCAAAGCCGTAAAATCTGACTTCACTAAAGGCTGGCAATATTTGGTATACTCAAACTCCAAGAGAGTGATGAAATATTATTCTGGTACTGTATCACGCAGAAGGATAACGTCCACATTATCATGCGCACCTGCAAAGACGTTATACACCATCACTTAAGTGAGACATTTTGAGTGCCATCCCGTCAATCCCTACCTACCTTGCAGCAGTATTTCCCCCTGGAAATCGACCACTTTCCTTTTCTGGAAGCGCAGGGTATTAATCCAAGTATCACCGATTACAATAACGTATCTCGCAAGAGAACCACATACAAACCTTTGCAGCTTTGAGTGTTCCCACAATACCCTCGAAAATATTGGCGCACCGGTCGTCACGGACCAAAACCCCAAACTTCACCGCGGTCCGCCCTTGGGCTGAACGGAACACAGACATCACATCAACTTCCGAGGCTACACGCGTTCTCGCGTTTCCCATGCGGATTATTGCATGGCCTTACCATCCGGCTTTCCCAGCCGCTTTATTTCTTCAATGAGCTTCTGAATCTCTTCTACTACGTGTACCGACATTGCAACGATTCCAAGTCGCGAAACCAATGAAGATGAGGAGCACCCGCCTTGCTCGTGTAACGAGGGTTCCGTTGATGCTGCGCCTCTTTAACCGATGTATCCCCGCAGCCGGCAGGAATGTCTGTCGGAAATGTCCACCCTGTCCATGTCCCAACCCACAAAAATCACATAAAAAAAAAGAACAGAAAGACACAGACAGACATGAAATAAAAAAAAGAAATAAAATAGTGCAAAACGGGAGTCCGCCCTGTGGGGGCAGTACCAGCCAATCTCTCAATCCAGCTATCCAAATGCCGCATCATGCTGCGAGTGTTCCCTGCTCTGTTGCCAGCCTCGGGCGGTTCCTCTCTATTCAAGGCCCTTTCACATATCCTTACAGATGCATGCAATGGCCACATGAAGCTCATGTTGGACTGAATATCGGCGAGATATGAAATCTGACACTGTGATTCCACCCTGCAAGACATTCACCATTTTATAAGCTCTCCCAGAGATTTGGAGTTACAGACACGCACCAAGCGTCCAGCTAATGAACTGTGCGGGAGCTGTCCCTTTTATACCCTGCGCGACGGCCGAAAAAGGGCAAAATTACGATGAAAAATGGCTCAACCGGGCTTGCCAGGGCTTGGTTTCAATAGTAAGCCTCGACTCCAAGCTTGACTAAGACTTCTCGAGTGTCTATCTACCCCTTGGAAGGAGGTTTGTGAAGAGACCTATGTTTGACCCCAGTTATGATAAATATGTCATCAAACCCTTGAATGACAATTTGATAGTATGGACGGCCACGGGCGTGCTTTGCCAGGTCCAAACTATTGTTGAGCTTGCTTTTGTTCTTCCCTGCTGTGTGCCAAGGTGCGGAAATATGTTTGCCACGAGCGATGGACGAATCACTTTCAGACATACGAGATTGTTTTCTAAAGAAAGGACACCACCCCCTTATGTATTAATAGTTTTGTAGAAGTACAAAGAATACAGAGAAATAAAATTCACAAACAAAAAAAAGAAAAATTCCTATGACGTTGTAGCTAAAAAATGTGAGTCGGGACTGCCCCTTCCGAGCCCGCTCCCAGTCTCACTCGTTGGCGTGGTACTCAGCGGATCATCGTCCAACCCGCGGACGCCGCCAGCCCCGCCTTCGCCTCCTGGGATACCTTTCCACAGCGACGACCGGAAACTGTCTGCAATCAAACGCGCATCGTGTTCCGAGAGGCCGGGAGAGCCTGATATTGGAGGGATGACAATGTCATCCGGTCCCGGAGTGGTGATTGTCGTTGCGGTTCGCGTGCTCACGGCAGAACCATCACGGCTGTTGAATTGCTCATGAATTTTATCCGAGATGGTGTGATCGGCTGTGCTGCGTCTGCTGAGGAGGGGCCATCCAAACAGGGAGCGCCGCCGTGACGAGCCTGACTTCGTGGAAGCCGGTACAGATTGGCGTTTGAGGGATCGATCGGTTGTGGTGGAATTGGTGGATTCTGGATCTAGGAGGCCCCTTTGTATCGTTTCTACCAGTCCGCTCAACCCCGCACCCGCACCCGCACCCGCTGCTGCCGCGCCAGCGCCCACACCCGCACCCGTACCCCCACCGCTAGCAGCCAAGGATCTTGATCCTGTTCCCCCCAGCGGATCCGTGTGACGAATTTCCCCGTGTTCCGTCCCCAATTTCCGCTGGTTTCTCCTCCGCCGCACGAATAAACAAAGGGCCATCAGAAGGAGTAGAAGGAAAATTCCACCAAGTATTCCACCTATTAATGCCGCTTTATTGGTTGAACCTTGTCCTGATGACGATTCTGGTGTCGGAGATTGGGTGGACGCAGTTGTGAAGGTTGCACTGACGGTGGCGGTGGTTCTGCTGATGGTTGATGTTGACGTTGGGGTTTGGGTTGAGGAGATGTTGGCACAGCATGGGTCGCTCCCATTTGCAGAACAGTGAGTTTTGGCTTGTTCGACAGTGGAGAATCCTATGGAGATTTGTGGAGGAGATTTTTGTGAATATCGCGGTTGACTTCGCCGAACATCGACCATCCAGGCACAGCCCGACCTCGACACCCGACAACCAAAAAAGATGTAAGTTGAACTTACCACAGTCTTTCCTGTCCAAAGCGGATGCATTAATGCACCGAGCGGGATCGCCCATGACAATGCTGCCATTCACATAATCCCCTAGCCACCGCAACGAATCTGGCTTTGCGTTGGGACACAGAGCCGGGTTGTTGAATGCCTCCGTAATGCTCGCCACGGCGATATCCAACGTGCTCCGACATAGGGTACTGAAGGGGGTGCTCATGTCCCCCGCTATGGAACGGTTCGCTGCGTTTTGCGGGCAAGGGGAGACGGCGACGATAAATGCGCAGAGAAGGGAGGATTTGTACCGCCAACTCGATCCATCCCAGTTTGGACACCCCCAAGCGTTCAACGTGCCCTGCGCTCCGCCCTGGGACCCAAACTGCTCGATAGCGCGATCCAACGAGGCTATGTCTGTCGCGTCACCCAATACGGTTCCGTTCCACAGCTATATTCAATGTTCAGCAAAAGCGGATGAAACATTTTACAGTCAGCGGTCCGTATCGTGGCAAGTGCAAAATTCCGAGTGTGAAATTCCAAGTGTGAAATTCAAGGTGTGAAATTCTGCCTACCCATGCGTTTCGCTGAACTCTCGGCAAGTCGATCGCGTAAATGCTCCAGTCTGGGCACGCTGAGCTTCCAGTCAGGGGAAGGCACTCTGTAGAGTCCTGGGCACTGATGGAAGGAAGGTATAATAATAGGGAGAGCGAGGCGATAAGGGTGGATAATAGGGATTTTGGCATCGTGGACAGTGTGTAGCTCCCGTGTAGTGTCATCGCATGTCGTTAAGTGGGTTTGAAAGACGCTCTTTGGGTAGAGGGGTCGTTCGCCTTGACGAGTGAAGGCGACGTCGGGAGGGTTACTGTGGGAAGATGCGTTTCTGTGGGGGAAATGTGAACAGGGCTGCAGTTGCAATCTGATTGGCATTGGTTTTGTTCGTTCCTTCCTGGTTCCTGGGGGGGATCGTTACGCAATAATTTTCGGTTTTTCACTTTTCTCACTTCTTTCCTTCCTATGGGGTCCATATTTGTGCTATTCTGGGACAAATAGAACACTCGGTCGCACAAATTGACCCGATTTCCATACTCGGACAGCTGGGTATCCGTTCATTCAGAGGGCGACGCACCAGACGTACGGGGGGCTGCCTACTTTTCCATTCATTTGCTGCATCCGTTTTAAACGGGTGCATTGCCCATAGATTAGGGCTCCTGGCGCTGCCTTAATATATTTTCTACGCAGCCGGATGCCGTTTCTCAGCGTGTTGAGCGATCAATGCGCAGTCCGGGTATCCGCGGACCTTTGCGTCGTTTCTGCCTGCACAATGCTCTCAATGGTCACTGGCGACAGATGGACAAGCAGTGGGCCTAGCGGTAGGCGCAACTCGCCACTGAAAAATCCCGCAAATGCTATCCGAACGGAGGTAAACAAATCTCTCGATCAACCAACCAGCCATGACAAAGATCATCAATAAAGAAAGTGCCTCGATTGGTCTTTTGGGCCCTCGCCCTGGCACGCCTGGTCATTACTAAGGAGTCTAGGTAACCGGCTGGGGGGAAAATACGTCCGAAGAAAGGACCTCGACGCCAATAAACAAACCCCTTGGGTGTCTTGGCGTCCCAGCAATCTGCGTGTGTTTTAGGTTAATGTTAAAAGGGGGATGATCGCCACTGAATCATCAGACCTCGCGTTCACGATTCCCTCCCCTTAACCCCGTCCTTATAACTCGCTCCTCCACCACTCCCTCCCCCGTAATCAGGCTCGACTCCCAACCATTACACTACCACGTGGTCTCATATAAAATCCGAACGACGATAGAGTTAAAGGGAAAATCCGACGATGCGGTTCGCAATACCCAACTTACCGTCGACGTTTTCCTCCAAAGGCAGGAGGAAATCAAGTTTAGCAGCTGACGCCACCGAGGCACGCAGCAGCGACGCGGACTTGAGCGCGAGCCGCTCCAAGAGCTTCAGCGACTCTGATGTGCGGGTCGTGGCGACTTGGGAAGCTGAAAATGGTGGCGGGGATAGGGAGGCGGAGCATGAAGTGGGTGGGGACCAGGAGGCGAAGCATACGGTGGATGGGGAAGGGGACAAGCGCGACGCACGGCCGAGGCTAAGGAGTTTTAGTAAACCTTCGCCGACGCATGCCAACACCGAGAGTGAAACGGGGGGGTTTGACTTCAAGAGGCGGCTCAGTTTGGGACACAATGGAAAATCTGGCCGGCGCGGGAGTCTAGGAGCTTTGATATTTGCAAACAGTTTGAAATCGCGCGGTAGTCACGGGAATGTTTCCTCTTCGTCCAATGGTACACCGACCGGGAGTCTGGGAAATATCTCAAACCCTGCGAGTCGGACGCCGTCGGTGGTGTTGCGGTCTGCATTGAAGTCCAACAGCTCGTTGACAGGCAGTGCATCGAGCTTGAAAAGGGTATCATTTCGTGCGGGAGACAAAGAAGTGGCGAATGAGGACATGCAACCCAAATACCCGACTCTTGAGCGTCGGAGCTCTCTGCCTGTGTGCGCACAAAAGTCCATCGGTACTCCGATCGTCGACTCTATGCCCCTTCCCGCGTTGTGCACCCGTCCTACCATCATCTCAAGCGCAAAAGGAGAAAACCGGGTCGGATGCCACGTTATAGATTTGCAGTCGCCATGCGTTCGCGTCGTCGAGTCTGCCAAGAGCACCACCTCTCCATCTTCCCCGCCGGAATCGTCACAAACACCCAATGGCAACTCATCCCCCGGAAAGACCGACACAGACATCTCGGATACCCAGTCCAACTCATTCAATATAATCTCCCTACACCTTTCGCCGGACGAATCTCACATAACCTGCTCCTTAACCCTCACTCTCAACCTCCCGACTCTATCCTCCATTCCACCACGTATTCACACGCGCTACGAAATCGACCGATGGGCTCCGCCACGCACCTTCCTCACCGCCCCATCCTCATCCCCCACCTCCTCGCCATCAGAAAAACAACTCACAACGTATACCTATACCATCCACATCCCAACCGCAACGGCATTCCTGCCCGACCTCTACACCCTTCTCCACGATCTCGGCATGGACGGAGCCGAGGACGCCAGTTTCACCGTCAAGGGTGATCTGAGGTTCGTGTTTGGAGTTTGCTGTGACCCGTCTTCTGGAGGTTGCAGGTTTTGCGATGGCAGGGACGGTGATGTCACTTCCGGGGACCAAGGGGATGAAGGAGGGCAAGAACGGAACCCCGCATCGAGGGCCATGTTTGATACGCGGTTTTCGATTGTGAAAGTGTTCGCCACGGAGGCTGTGAGTAGGGATCCTGGGGCGGTTAGGGCGCTTGTAGCGGCAAATGGTGTTGGAGGAAATAGTCAGCGCTGACCGGAGACGGGGTGGGATTGTATTTTAGTTTTGGATACCCACGACGGGGATGCTTTTTTGTGTTTTGTTCCATTCATACTGCTTTTTGCGGTTCTGCATCTAATCCGTAACACCAATCATTATGTTTCCATTTACTTCCCGTTTCTTTCGTCCTCCGTCTGATGTGTCAATTTTTTTCGATCGAATGCCGTGCTCCACAATTTCACCACGGCATTTGGGACTACTTATATCATTGTTGATTAAATTTGTTCAAAACGTAACAATTTTCTTCTTCTTGACCACCTTCGCCGCTCCACTGTCAGCCCCACCACCCCCAACACTTTCATTTCCGGCGTCCACACTCACAGGCCGCCTAGGACCAAGAGCCGAGGTATTTGCGCCGGTCGCACCCGCAGCCTTCTTCAAACTCTTTTTTGCTTTCTTCTCATCATCCATCTTATGGAGGGCCACAAATACGTCATCATCATCTCCACCTTGCGCAAGATCAATTTTCCCCAGCGTTACGACTCCGGCTTCTATTTGAATGCAAAGCGACAATTTATTGGTAACAAAACCCAAAACAACGAGATGTAAAGGAACTGAAAAGTAACCCTTACCTTGTTGAGCAGGTTTGCAATCTCGCGCCAAATGCCTGACCGACCCGCAAAACCGACACCCGCCACCTTTCGGATACAGGCCGCGCTCATTTTCAGGACATTGCCCTGCCAGGTGACCCTTTTGATTGCAGATGAAACATTGTGCGAATGGCAATGGGTTTCCTACACGAAAATATTTGAGGTCAGCCTTCATTCTTTGTTGTACGAAAGAAGGGGGATTCAACCGCATACTTGAATCGGATTTCTTTTTGCACTGTGATAACCGATGTTCCGTCGACCCGCAACGATAGCAGATACCCTCAACGGCCGATGGCTCGACTAATGCGGACCCAGTCTCCCCGTCCTTCCCTTCTTCCGTTTTTAACGCCTCGGCTTTTGCAGAGTCGGGGGCGGTTGGACAGAACTTGATAGAGTGGCCCACTTTACGGCAAAGGAAGCAAGTCATTTTCCGCTCTTTCAACTTTTCACGACGCGTTCTCCGTTTGAGACTGTCCCTCTCTGTCGAAATTCAGACATTAAGCACAAGCAGGCGGAAGATATCTCCGCCTAAAACAGCCATTTGCAGTACCTTGCTTTGATTGTCCGCTCGCACCCTTAACCTCACCACCAGTGGCTTCCTTTCCTTCCCCCTTGCCTTCTCCCACCATCTTGGACTTGTGCCGCATCTTCTTTTTCTTCTTTCCGGTCTCGTCAGCTCCCTTGCCCGCCCCAGCGCCTTCCGCGTCCGCCTCTCCCGTCGCTGTTGCCGCTTCCTCGCCATTGTCCGCGGAATTCCCTTCCTCCCGCTTGCGCTTGCTACCGGACTGCGCCTTCGCTGCTTCCACCTCAACTGTATCCCTTGATGGATCCTCCGGAGTTATGGTTTTCACGTTCTTTACGGTTTCAGTTGAATTCGTTTCTGCGTGCTCAGGTGGGGACTGTTCGACGTTGCCTGGAGTGTTTTCGGAACGTTTTTGTCGCTCCTTTGGGACCAAAGGAACCACGTTAAACCCGGATGCCTCCAGGTGGGTTTTGCGGGCCATTTTTGTTACGCGAGTCATTATGCTCCCTACTGTAGTTTGCCAATGAAGTTGAAACTGACGGACGAGGGTCAGAAACCAAACAAAAAGAATTATATCGCTTAGTCATCCTCACCATATTGCAAAGTATCAGATTATCTAAGTAACTTAATGAATCTTGCTTATGAGACGCGTTGCTTGATGATTACCCAATCATCCGGTGTCATGGCGACAGACCTGGTCTTTGCTTGTCCTCTAGCACGTTTCGTCCTGTTGCTTGCTCTTCGCCCATTCCAGCAAACTGCTTGCGCGTCACTCGCCCGCTCCACCATTCCATTCATGCATCATATCCACACCTTGAACGTTGTCAATTCTGCCACAAAACGCTTGCCTCCTCTCTGCTGTCTTTGACCCTTTATTTTATTGTCTGGAGCAAGCAATCATGGCGTAAACCGAAACTTCACCACTTCGTCTTTTTCTTCCCCATTTCTTTTTATCACCTGAACTGGACAGTCTGCTCCAAACGTTTATTTTTGATTCGCATCCACTTTTGCGCGAGCGTTTATGCTTTGTGATACGATGGCCCAACCAGCAACCCCAACGCCCGCCCAGACGCAAATGCCGCGCACCAAACCGCAACCGCGACCCAACGCCCAGCGCGGTGGAAGGGAAGGAGGTCCGCCGCGTGACGGAGACAACGTCCGGAGGACTAGTCGGGGGTCAGCGTCTGCGGGTGACCGCCAACCGCCGAAACCTGCCGGAGGATCCTCTGGAGACAGCGGAGGCGGAGGCAACAGCGCTACCGCGGGTCCGGGCGGCAGTAGCAGAGGCGGCGGCGGTGGGCGAGGAAAACGAGGAAGATCGTCAATGGGGATCGGGAACGGTGCTCCGATGATCAAAGGAGGTTATAAGTCTTCCGGACCAGCCGCATCCACAAGTCTTGTTCCGCTCCCTCAGATTGTTTTGCCGCCCGAGGATTTAGCACCGCATTCCCAGATTGTGGTCTTCTCTCCGCCTTCGCTGGATGAAATCGGCCTCGGAGTCGATATGGAAATACATAGGTATATCAGCAATTGTACTGGCGATGATACTGCGTTTATCAATCCACCGAACATTGTGTTAGATATGTAGATTGGGTAACTGCATCCTTGCGAGAACTGGAGGAAGTAGATGTCTTGGGGTATGCGGAGGCGTCGTCATTTGAGAGTGTCTACATCAGGCGAATCTCCTTATCGCTGCTCCTTCATCTTTGTGTAGGGTTGATCCTGGTGAATAGCGTCACCCACTGTGCGCACCAGCCTAGATTCTTATTAACCGTAGCCTCTTGTGCAGCGCTTGCCAACACTGTCTCTGTCATACTGATACTATGTCAGTCTGGTGTGAGCAAATTGATAGGTATCACACTCGGCCGATTTTGCAGTTTTCGTTGCGACTTGACTCATACCATTAACAGATCTACAGACTTTGACCATGGAAGGCCCACCACCCGATAAATCACCCAAAAGCTGCGTCAGGGCAAAGTTACGACGTGGCCGGCAGGTAGAAGAAGAGTTGGCTCGGAAGCAGAGTATTAAACGTAGTCCTGCAAAGCAACCCGGCCAAGGACGAAAGCGGTTGTAGTTAATTGCCGATCTGTATCACTGGTTTTGGTTTCATGCGCAATAGAACATGTTTTTTGGAGCAATTGGATTGGACTGGAAACGCTGACGTGGACGGGATGAGTGCGCTCGACTGCTAATGTGGGACAAGATCCGTCATTAATAAATATTGATTTTGAACCTTCTTCGAATTATGGTATCTTTTAGATTTAGTGCAGTTAATGGTGATGCTGCGGCGATAAACGGTGGCGAGATTAGCTACTCAAGCCAGCGAACCTCACTTGCGAAGAATGGCATACCTCTATCGCCAGCAACATTGGGAAGAATATTCCACCAACTAAGCAGATAATTTGCTTCACGGTGAGCTTCTTTTCAGAATGTCCACCCCCACCTCCCGTCCCTCCCC
>JADGKA010000573.1:0-17666 GCA_027604605.1 Borealophlyctis nickersoniae
CCCGTCCCTTAATCACCCCCGCCTTCTCCCCAACATGCCCCCCATTCCTCGCATCCGCGCTCTGCGACGCCTTGAACTCTTTGTCGAGGTTGACGGCGCTGAAGGCTTGGGCATAGAGGGCTGACCCTGACGCCGGTGGCGAGGAGGCGGAGGAAGAGGAAGAAGAGGGGGATTCCGAGCGGGTTGCGACTAGAGAGTCCGTGGAGGCGGGTTGTGGGTGTGCTTCTGGGTGGGCGGATGCGTCTGTGGAGGCGTCTGTGGATGCGTTTGCGGATGCGTCTGTGGATGCGTCGGCGGATACGTCTCTGGTGCAGGTTGTTTGGTCTTGATGAGCGTTGTCTGTTGTGTTGTCTGATTCGCCGTGGGGCACCAGACTTGCGAGTGATTTGAGACCTTTCACGATAGTGTCCATGATTGGTTGACTATATTTGTCTGTTGTCGTTGGTCGTTGTTGTGTTGGATGGTTGATGCACTAATACTGTAGATAAGTTGGAAGATGGCTGCTGTTTATATAGTGACGCGTGGGATGTCGTCATGACAGGGTGGCTGACTGTGGCGCATACGCGGCGCATGCCATGGGTATCCATCAATCTCCTTGCCGTTAGTGGTTCCATTTGCAGACCCAAACTCTCTCGGAAACTTCAATTGATTGATACTTGTTTTATACATACAATGATACTATCGCAATGCGTTATTGTTTATTACAGCTCGTTCACATGTAAGATGCTTACGTTCGTTCGTGAAATGCAAAAAGCCGTGGCTCCCCCCAAAAAATAATAATAATCATACGAAAATCGGTCACGCAGCCTCGGCACTGACCTCCGCCGCCAGTTCTTCCCCAAAACCGAACCAGCCCTGCCGTGGAGGCACGCACACTGTCTCCCCAATTTTCGTAGTGAAAACTTCGCCTCTCCCCAGTCCCTGCTTGACTCTGCATGATTCAAGCACTTTTGGCGGATCAAGATAATGCTCATCAGACATCATGAATGTGCCCCAATGAACTCCAATCGTGTGTTGCGCTTGAAGGTCCTGATGGATCATGACAGCTTCCTCGGGAGAAACGTGCTGATGGCGAAGGAACCACCGGGGTTCATAGGATCCTATGGCTGATTGGCCCAAAAGATATGAGTACAAACGACGCTTCGATATAACCCCTTCAAAAGCTTACGTAGTGCAGCCAGCGTAACGGGACCATAACGCCGGCTAATCTCTTTGAACGCGGAACAATATCCAGTATCGCCGCAGTGGAAGAAACTAGTTTCAGCGCCCTTGACCAAAAATGAGCACCACAATGTCAGGTTCACATCGAAGAAGTGACGACCGCTCCAGTGCTGTTAAAACGAACACCAGGTGAGAGTGATATTGGAGAGCACGTCGGCCATATAGCAACAAGTACCTGAATGGGAGTGCCGATGATTCGCAGCTTGCTGTCGTATAAATATTCTTGCCACCAATCCAATTCTATCACCTGGAGAAATAACGAGATTGCTGTTAAGAAGGGTGAAACCTAACAATGCTTCCCTGCATCGCTGCCGTATGTTCCCAAGAAACGCCCCTTATCGAAGGAGTTGGTTCCTTCGATGCGTGTTAGGCATTCCATGGGTATCGATATTGCACAGTTTTCTGTCAGCATCGGTTCATTGAATTCAACCGCGCTGTACACACGGTGTGCGACTCTACAGGTAGACTCCCGTATTCCTGAACTACTTGTGCTCACCTTTGTGACCCCGAATCGTTTGAACCAATCCCGCAAGCCAACTGGAATAAACCAAGTCACGGAATTGCCAAGCTCCTTCACAGCCTCTTGATCTGAGGAATGCAAATAGGTGTCAGCATCTTTGACAGGCCTGCAACCTCGGCTGAGCATTTGAGCATACCCAGATGATCATAATGATTGTGCGAAACCAAAACAATATCAATTTTCGGCAGCTCTGATAGTTTACAAGGTGCAGGTCGCAGGCGGCGTGGACCGAACCACTTCACTGTTCTTTCACTAATCGACTGGGATAAGTATACGAAAAATAAACGTTGCGGGAACCTCCAAAGATAGTTACCTGAAAATAGGGTCAGTCAAAATATTATAGCCTTCCATTTGAATTAGACATGTGGACTGGCCGATCCAGGTTAGGGTCATTTGTGAATTGGAAGTCGTATTTACAAAGCCAGAAGCATCGGCGACCCACGACTCGGACACTTCAGGGGTGGTAAGGGATTGGAAGGAGCGGAGGAGTTCAAAGTCGGGGGAAACGGAAGGTAAAGATAATGCCAGCACCTTCAGATGAAATAGTGTCAACCCTTGACTCCCCGCGTGCATACATAGAGCAGCAATCATAGAAACGCACCCTCTCATCCTTGGGCACTCCATTGCGATTGACTCGCGTCAATTGCCAATGCAAGTACTCCCAAATATTTGTGGCATTCTTGTCCTTCCATTCCCAGAACGGATTCACAAACCGTCCGGCAAACTTTAACGACGTGAATAATCTTTGCCGCCAACCGGACTGAGCCAACGCTTCGCGAGTCCCCTCCGCCTCGCCAGGCGCTAGCCCAGCCTCCTCCTCATCCAGATCTTCCATGTCAACATCCGGAACGACCTCCAACACCTTCTCTCCGTTGATATACTCCCAGTGTAATTGGAGGGCCCGTCGGCGATGTCGTCTGTGCCATAGCCAGCGGCCCTGCTCATACAATATGACTCCACCTAAGATAATAATAGGTACGACGATCGCTGTGGACCGCCGAAGGCCCACCCCCGCTATTGCCGGAAACGGGTCGGCGAGCATTTGTTCAGGCCAGATGGAAATTGTGGTTGGTGACGAAATGCAAAATCCCCATCTCCTGCCATGGAAACGACAGCCACGTGACACGACGCCTATCAAAAGAGGTTGGTTACCCTTAATAGATTCAGAGCGAACGGGATTTTGAACAGCGAAAGGGCGCGTGGCCTAATGGATAAGGCATCAGACTTCTACTTTCTACGAATTGCAGGATTCGTTTTGAAATCTGAGGATTGTGGGTTCGAGTCCCACCGTGCTCGCTCTCGGTGATTGCCGGCGCATTCTTCTTTTTTCCGCGATTTCAGGTGATATTTGCACCTGCCAATGTGCTTAGGACATAGCACCAGCGCTTGAAGAAAAATTTTCATATGTTCTTCGATCCTGCCGTACAGATATGCAAGTGCATATGTGTCTATTGTATTGTATACTACTGTATGTGTCAAACCCCATCAAATTGTTTTTTGCACTGTCTCCTGCGCGTAAGAGATAGCCGTTCAAGGATTTGTTACTAGATAGTCGCACTGTAGCACACGGGTTTTATAGGAAAGTCAGCTAACCCATGAAGATATCATATTGAAGCTCACGTCAGCGAATGGGTACCACAAGGCCGGAGGATGCCCGCTCAGAAAAAACCTTCAGTTGTCTTCTTTCAGCAAAGAATACTCGAAAGGAGCTCAGCAAAGGTTCCGCAAAAGCGTCAGCGCTATGCCTCTACACCTTCCGATTCTTGCCGTGCAGTGCAAGGATGGAAATCATCATCGCGGGTGGCGTGCCTCATGGTTCCCAAATCCGCAACTCCAAAGATCCTTTCAAAGACCTACCGAGCTGCCCTGGAATCACCAGCGTATGGGAAGCACAGGCCATAGGTTTGGCTGCGCCTTTTGCACATGCTCCGCGAACTGCGCATCCAGTTGTTTCTCCAGACACGCAATCCGGTACGCTCCTTCGCCATACCGCCTTTGTAGAGCGGCGAATCCAGACATTTCTGCTGCCCTTTCCGCGGCACGAGAAGCTTCCTCGTCCGCATCTGTCATACGCGAGGATGGACTCATAAGTATGTCAAATGAATGAAGCAGGGTACGAGCAGGTAATGCTGAATACCTTGTTCTTTCTGTTGGGCTAACAGACGTTCGCGTTCCTTTTCTTCGGCCTCTGTGAACCAAACAGTTGACATGGAACATGAGCAACCAACACCGATTTAAATAATCGACCTACTTTGTTTTCTCCAGTTTTCGGAATGTCGAAACATCTCAATCATTTCTGGGGTGAGAACAATCTCCACACCATCCGCAGTTCCATTCTCCCCACCATCCTCCCCACCGTCATCTTGGTATTCGGTCCACTCCTCATCTGCATACACTTCGTCACCATCATCCCCTTGGTATCCGTTCCAGTCTCCATGTTCCTCCTGGTATTCCCCATCGACGACCGCATCTTGTTGTACGTCGCCATTTCCGGTATACCCCTCGTTTTGCACATGACCGCCGTCTTCAACCCAGCCTTCGCTTTTGTAGTATTCCTTCCAGTAGGACTGACAAGGTAGGCACATAGAATCCCATTCTCCTCCAGATTTGCTACTGCTTTCCTGCGTTGCGTCCGAATCCCCCGAGCTGTTTCCGGTTCCCGGCGCGTCTCCATGCGGCGATTGAAAGCCACCGCCCCCCATCCCCGCTCTCATTTTGTCAAATGCTGCTCGTGCGGCTGGCCCAAAATGAAGATCTCTCCATGAAGCAAATGATGCTAGTCCCAAGGGAGGGAAAATGGGTGCGGCTGCTTGAAAAAGCTGAAGGGAAGGTGGGATATGGAAATCGCTAGGCTGCGTATGAGGACCAGCCATTTCCGTTGAATACTGATCGCTGGGCGGGGCTGTAGTATCAAGTGGTTCGCTGGACGGAGCACCCGCATGATCTACTTCTTTCGCCAGTTCTTCCTCAGGTATATTGCTGCTTTGTGTTTCTTGCTCCACCCGTTGTTTTTTTGATCTCGAACCATTAATTTCGACCTCCAGGCACCGTTTCTTAGGCGGCGAATTATCCGAATCAGTAATTTCGATCTTCACACCCCGTTTTTTAGGCCGCCAAACAGCCGGAGCAGGCTTCACTGGCTTGACGTGTCGATATCTGCACTTTGCTCCAAACCGGCAATTTCCCTTCTTAAAGGCAGTGCATATATCGCCTTCGTAGTTTGGATCATACACAAAAGGAACCCGTCGACGGACGGCGGTGTCGTTGAAAGATAGAACCAATTGCTTAGACCGACGCAGAACTTTGGCAAGCGTCGGAACGTCGGTCACAAGCGCTTTTAGGCGTGGGAATTCTAGCAGAAGAACTAGAGGAACTTCGAGGGCTGGCGTGGCATCGATAGCCTCGCGAAGGTATTCGTCCCGCTGGAGGTTTCTGTCCGAGAAATAGTACTCGACCTGTGGCGGCGTTCTAGTTGGGTACTTCGAAGAGCACTGCATAGCCGAGAAGAGCAAAGCTATTTTGAATACCTGTCTTAGAATCTGCCCTTCAATATCTTCTGGAGGGTCCTGCGTCTTGTCTGGCATTTTAGACTGGAAAGATGGGAGAACAACAAAAAGAAAGCGCAGTTTGTATCCTGCTCAGACGGGCAGATATTTTGAACTGTTCCTGCCCGCAGCTTTGTGTCACCGGCTTAACATTTCTTCAACACTTCTTCCACTCCCTCTGCCTCAATCAACAAAGATGGGGGCGACCTGGGTGGAACTGCTGGACGGAGAGGATCAATTTACGCCAGATGCGCAAGCAGCCCTCCTAGAGATTTTTGCTAGATTTGATAAGGACAAGGATGGTGCACTGAATCGTGCCGAATTGGACGAATTCGCCATTGCCTCCAATGGCGAGAAGGTGTGAATTTTTGCCGTCGGACAGCTGATGTTCCGGTTTGGAATTGACATGAAATTAAACGATAGTTTGACGAGGCATCGGTGAGGGAACTGTTGGAAGCGTTCGATAACCAGGACGGCAAGCTGACGAAAGATGGCTTTTTGGACATGTAACGCCTTCTTGTTTTCTTATCGTTCTGATCTTCATTGAACTTGAAGAAATGACTGTGGCATTACTGGCCTAGGTTTCATTTGCAGACGCTCAGCGAGGAAGAGGAGACGCGAAAAGACCTGTTGAAGCATGGGTACAATGAAAAGCTAGAATTGACTTCATCCCCATGAAGGGCCTGTTTACATCTGACATAACGTCAGCTTGGTGTTCCGAGACTTCTAACAGTCCATAATCAGTCAATTTCCACTTCCAAATGTCTCAGAAGGAGGTTCATGTCTTTGTTAACCCAGTAGCTAATAGATAAGTACTTACAACATAAGTGGGTGGGTAAAATGGTGAGAAAATCAGCACGAACTTGTCAGGTTGCCCACTCCCAAGCACGTGGCGCAGACGTGTTATTTCTTTTTGGTTCGGAGCTCTCTGTTCCTGCACTCTCCAATTCTTTTGCCATTGCTACGACCAAAACGATACCATGCCGAAAACAGCCAAACGAACGACCACCCGCCCTGAGCCTTATCCCACCTCCACTCCCTCGTCCCCAGACGACCCGTCCGACTCACTATCCGATGTGGACCTGGACGACCTTCTCGCCCGAGCGACACAGGCACTTGAAGAGCGTCAGCAAGCCTTATTGTAACGTCCCGCCAGCACACTTTGCTTCAGCCTCGTATATTCCTTCTAACTTTCCACCTTCAACAGGTCGTTCACCGCAGAAGCGAGCCCCCTAACAACCGTCACTCTCGACCCCGGTGTTACCCCCTCAGCCTCCTCCTACATCCAGTCAACAACACCATATGGGCCTGCCCGGTTAGACCCATCCCGGCTGGTCGTCGTCAACGATCCTGCCTCTGGCGGCAGCACGGGACCAAATAGTTTAGCAGTGGATAAACATGGAGTCAAGAAGCTTGTTGTCGCAAAAGCGCCAGAAGTAATACCGCCTGAATTGGATTATGATAAGAAGCAAAAACAAAAGGTTTGTGATCTGGAGGTTTCCTGAAGCACTATTTATGGGTAGAATGGGGGCCCTGACTTTTTTATGCGGCTTCTGTAGATGAAAGTGGAGAAGCAAACAGCAGGACCAAAGTGGTTTGACATGCCTGCGCCGGAGCTCACGGAAGAAGTCAAGCGGGATTTGCACCTCTTGAGAAATCGTGCTGCGTTGGACCCGAAGCGGTTCTATAAGAAGGGTACCACAAGTGAAATACCAAAGTTCTTCCAGGTTCGTGCTCACGACATACTTGAGTCAAGTTTTTGTCACATCCATCTAACTGACAACACGCACAGTTTGGAACAATAGTGGCGGGTGCTACAGACTTCCAGAATGGCCGACTCACGCGCAAAGAGCGGAAGCAGACCATCGTGGAGGAGCTATTGTCAGACCAAGCGAGCCGAACATACTTCAAGAAGAAGTCTGAGGATATTCGTGATGCGAAGGCTCGGTTTACAAGGAAGGGTAAAACCTTCAAAAAGCGGAAATAGTAAACAGAGTTTTTCGCCATATGGTGTTGCCGTTCTTTGCTCATAGCGACTGTGAACCGTGCTTTCGTTTGAAATTGAACTAAAACAGACCTTTGATCAAAAATTCCTTGCCGATACGCCGGAATTTGGTATTATGCCTCGTGTCAAACAACGATAGAATTTGTCAAATGCCAATCCCTGACGCAATGCCCAGGCTTTTACCAAAAGTCTTCACCAACTGAGACTGCGACCAATTGCTATCTAATCGTATTTACTATTGTTGCAGTGAAAAAGAGCGTTTTGTATCTACGCAGGTATCTGTGCTACTGTACATTCTCTAACTCACGATTCAAGCACGATGCGATATTATATCGCCACGCTTTTCCGACGTGACGACGGCCTGTAACGCTTAAAGACATCGTCTTCCGTGTACGTTCTAGCAGAAAGAATATGCGGGGCGATAAACGTTTCCTCTTCTTCGCCGTCTTCTGCGCCATTGACCGCTAGAGTGTCAAGTTCGGCATCAGGAACGGGGTCTATCGGCGATCTGGATACAAATGAGCCTCTGAATGATCGTGGGATGCTGATGGGAACGGAGGAGGAGAGGAGGTTTACGGGGAGCTCCGGCTCAGTTGCTGGAGTGTCGGCTGTGCGGAACGGAGGTGTGATGTTATGCGCGCTGACCCTATTCAATGCGTAGGACTGTGTCAAGTTATGCTTGCCTTCCTCCTCATAGTCACTGTCACTGTCGAAGGCCGTTCGGTATTTGCTGACTTCTACTTCGGCCCGTCCCACGCCTTCCAAATCGAAAATATCATCTACCATTCGAATAAATATCAGATTGGTACGCCAGCCAGAGACGACGGCTAAACGAAACAGTCACTTGGACATACCCTCGTCTTCTTGAGCACGCTTCTTCGCGATTGCTACGCGTTCGGTCTTTTCCCCGTCTGCAAAGTGCACCTTTTTGGGAGCCACATCGGCCTTTTTCGCGTCCTCGACATCGCCGTGGCTTTCCTCGTTACTATCCTGCTCCGTCTCCCCACACTCGGGCACAGTCGGCGGTATTGGCGGTGACGAGGTATCGGCGTCCTCCTTATCTCCTCTGACTTCTGCCGTCACGACCAAACCCTCCGGTCTCTTTGACAGCATCGTCAGCGCCGGGGACGCTGCCAACAAGCTTGGCCTCCGATTTCGCAACGAAGGAACATGCGTGCTCGGCGAACCCCCTTGCAAAAATGATGTAGCTTTAAGGGAGGAAGCCCGACGCGCCGACCCGACCACCAATTCCGGGGTTGGAACCTCTGCCTCTCGGCCGGCCGAGGGGGTGGGTTCTATTTGAGCCGCAGCAATTCTATCTGCATTTTTCGAACATATCGTGGCCCACAAATGCTCCCGATCGGAATATGCCTGCCTCTGGAGCTGCTCAAATCGCGACTCCTCTTCGGCGCGAAACGCGGCGATTCGCTCTTCCATGTCGGCTCTTTTTGTCGATATATATGATGTCAGCCCGGCCTGCAAGTGTAAGTATGCTCTGGAGAAGTCCTCGTTCAAGGCTGACAGCAAGATGAATCAAGTAAATACAGCATGAATGGGGACTATTTGCGACCCCCGATTTTGCCGCTTTACCTCCTAGGTTCGGCACGTTTGTGGGCGTTGATTCCACATAGAAGACAATTCGATACACTTCGCTGTATCCATCCGAAAGTTTGGCTTGCTCAATGGCATCTCCATACTGCAACAACCTCGTCAGTTAGCTTGCGCGTTTATAAAGAGATCGGAGCGTGCACTTGCATACAAGGGTGGTTTCCCCAACGAGACCGATCCCTTCAGTGGTGTCCGGCACCAGAGAATCGATGGGGTTAATATCCTCCCGACAAGAGTATGCTAAGCACCCGCAATTTAGGCAGTGGACTTCGGTCCACCCGTCTGCCTGTTTTGCATATTTTACCAGGAGAGGTTGTTCCTGCACATGTGGAAACCCAACCAGCGAGTCAGACATCACACTGAGCCTGCCGGTGTGGAACAGCAAGAGCGTTTCCATTCTGCCTTGCGGCAACCTACAATGGAAATTCCGCCCAACCCTTTGAGTTGCACCCTGTAGCCTGCTCGACCGTCTGGCTCCTTAACGAAAGGAGCCCCTCCTCTGCTGGAGTCGTCCGGCCTGGCGTCTGTCTGAAGAACATCTCCGGTCCTTATTTTAATGTTGAGGCAACGACAGGCATGAAACGCCATTTTTGAGTTAAGTGTGTGAGATCAGGTTCTGAGTGGGATCCGGATCCAGCAGAGCCATTGAATTGCATCAAGCGTGATAGAGGATGGCGCAGCATGCTTGGAGTCGGTATCCCTGTATCCTCGCTCCGTTGCATTGAATCCCTGCTGGCCTATCGTTATTGTTTATCGCAGGCAATTTGACTGGCTATACAAGCATTTCACACTCTGTAACTATTAATGTATGTGCTTCGATAGAGGGCGACTTCCGATGCAGACGTTTGACTGTTTCGCTGATTCCATGCAGTTGCCGGGTCTTGGATACCCTCGGCGCAATCTGTAACGCAGTTCAAGAACATGCTGCTTCTGGAGCGTTATTCTTTCAAACTATCTTTGTTTTTATTGTTATTCTACGTACACTACATACGCAACATATTCTTGCTGAATATAATCCTACGAGAATCACTAACTGTCAGCTACCTCTGTTAAACAACTTCTTGAATAATCCCTTCCTTTTCGGCTTCCCGGTCTTGATGTCGTCCTTGCCGTTCACTCTTTGCCCGCCAACTGCATTTGACTCATCTCTACCCATCCTCTCGCTCGACTTTTCCTCTTCGACAAAACGAGAGAACCGTCCTCTGAATCGTGAAGGCTGCCAATCGATGCAGAGCGCCAGGCCACGCGACGACAGAGCTCGATCTCTTCTGTCAAGATGAAGGTTGACGGCAGCGGGTCCTCCAGTGTTTTGGTGACGGTGTCGGAAGAGTCTTGGGAAATGACTTTTGAACTCGATGGGAACGGATTTGTTGGGCAAGAGGTTGGGATTATGTGCTCCATAAAGACGCGGGATTGAGCGCGAGATCGATACATCTTGGACGTTTTGTGGCAAAAAGGGTAGAAGGATGGGTCCTTTTATATTGCTTGAGTGTTTTTCTGAGTGAGATCTGGAAGGGTTTCCAAATTCACGTTCGAAGGGATCAAGGAGCCGAGTATTTGTTGACGATTCCAAAGGGTTGACTGTAATCCTTCTCATAATTAAGCGAATTTCACGTTGTTTGGATTTTGGTACGGCAGTTTGGGAGTTTGCGTGTCTATTTTTAACTGCTTCTACGCATTTTGAGTGAGGAAAATTGCCAAAATCTCCTTAGAAAAGTTCGCGTATTTGCGCCTATTCCCCTATTTTTTTTCAATATTCGCGGAGATCTTTCTCGAATGTTTGCGTGTATGCTCTCCCCTAATGGATATCTTCCTCAACGCAACAAAGATTGCAAGTTCTTCAAGTTCTTCCTTTCTTCCACCAATGATTCATCGTTTGGATTTTGGTTTGGAGCGATACGGTTGGGTAGTTTGGGAATTTACGAATCTTATTTTAACTGCTTCACTCATCTCATGTTGAGTACCCTTCGAATTTACAGTACATTTGTTTGTGCATTCCCATCAACAACCTTTACACCCCATTGCTACAACCAGCATTCATTCATCCTCGTCCGAGTCCCCAGCCAACCGGATGAGTTCTTCGTCGGTGGGCATCTCCCCGGTTTCGCTGAACACCCTCATTTTGCCAATCTCAATCTGCTCATCCATCCGACGAATATCTTTCTTGTACCATTCGATAACTTTTCGAAGGCGCATGTTCCGAATTTCCTGTTCGTTATACTAAAGAGAATACTATAAGAACTCATGGCATCATGGCGTTGTAGTAATGCGGCGAGCTTAGCTTACGTAGCGCAGAGCAGCCAGTGCCTCAAGACACATCGGATCGTCCTGAGGGAACGAATGTCCTCAGTTTGGATACCATACTCGTCTCTACCACTTCACCGCCCAAAACAATCCTTACCAAGTCGAGAGGATGCAGGATACTCTCGGACACGGTCATGTTGTCGGCATCATCATGTTTTCCCATAAAGATATCCATCACTTCTTTTGGCAGTTTATGTTGAATTTTGCGAAGAGGGGAGTCTGGGCCGAAAATGGCGGGCTGATCCGCATCTGGCGCTTTCTTTGACCACAAGGGTTTCTTCGGCTGGCGTAGTGGTCTATTGACGTCCCATTGGCTTGTGTCAATTTTGTCCAACGATGCGCCGCCAGTACCGGACAGTGTGAGTGTTCTGGACGATGATTTGACGCTGGCCGTGTCGGCCGACACAGAAGGGGGGCGACCGTATCGAAGTGAGATAATCGAAGACCCGCACGATGCCTTGCGCCGGACACTGGCTGGCTTTGACTGGTCGCCGTTGTTTTCGGGTACCCCTTGCATGCTTCTTGCTTGTGCAGTTGAAAATGTGCCGAAAGCGAAGTTGAGTGGGGATGGAGGGGAAGGTTGGGCTCACGTAAGCGTACGCGTCAATCAATATCGCCGAGTTTGGATAAATTGGTCGGCACCCAAACTTTCCGCGTTTGTCGTCGCGCATTGTTGAACGTGCCTTGAGCAATCGTCGAAATGCCGACAGATGGGGCCAACCCCGGGGCAGAGGCCCCAATTCCAAGGCAAGAAAGGTTTCAGGATGCTGGACTTCCACCGGTTCCCACAAACTTCAGCGAAGCCATATGCCACGTCTGGGACTTGCACAACTCTGAAATTAACAGTTGAGTCTCCTCTAACCTCCGCTGGTTCGCTTACGACTCGACCAACTCCGTTTATACAGAGCTTCGTCGCGAGTTTCTGAACCGCCTATCACATGTGCAAGCTGACCGCGAAGACCTGAGATCCCAGTTGGAGCGCACGGCAACTGCGGCGAAAGTGACGGAGACCGAGCTTCGCATGCGAGCGGACGCGGCGGAGCGGCGGGCCTTCACCGCAGAAACCAGAGCGGAAAAGCTGGAGAAGAAGTTGGCTGAAGCGAATGCCGAAAAGGAGACTTTGAGGTTTGTTTGTCTTCAACGTGCATGGTTTGCGTGCATGGTTTGAACGCCTCACCGACGCCCGTTTGCGCAGGCAGCAAATATCCGACCCGAAAAATGTTCCTCGTGAAACATCAGTAACGGTTGAGGCGTTGAGCTCGAACATTTCCACGTACGAAGGAGACGCGCTTCTGGGGATTCTAACGGACGCTGAATTGAATCAACTGATCGTACCCCCATGACATCTAGGCTCAACCGCAAGATCGCAGACCTGAAAACCCAGCATGCAAACGAACTTGCTGAAGTGAACGGGCGATTAGTGCGACAAATAGAACAATACCGGACAATGACTGCCCACTTTGACCAGGCGAAAGCTGAAGTCGCCGAGATCAGAAAGAAACTTGAATTGTCGAATATCAAAAGACACGTGAAAAAGTCCCGGCAGAAAGAGAATACTGAAGGCATTGACCGCGGACAGGGTGCGGAAACAACATCAACGGGGCCTGCTGCCTCGGCGCTGGTGGATGTGGGGGGTGGTGACTCCTCGCATGCAGGAAAGGGCGAACGACGACGGAAGAGCCTGGATATGGACGATGGTTAGTGGAGCTGTTCTGAATTGACTGACACGCACTGGCAAACACACTTGACGTAACGCGGACTTTTTTTATAGAATCACCGAACAGTAAGCGCCTGAAGCGAATGCATCCACAAGATGTACATCCTGAGACGGCGGAGACTGTAGTACAACAGTCTGCGCGCATAGTAGAACAGCCCAAACAACGTGTCTCGTAAGCTCGGTTGACTTTGAAGGACAACTGCTTGGCAGCAATTTCTCTGACGCCCTTCTATTTAGACCTTTGATGGAAAGACCTGGCTCTGAACTCGCTTCTGATCCGACTAATCAACCGGGTTCCGGTTCCGGACCTTCATTGATCGCACCGCATGATATATCTGCAAAGCCGCCGAAACCCGCTACAGCGGACATTCTGAGGCTTCGAAGAGACAAAACTCGTCCTCAGTATGCGGCGAAAGAATCTACACCTACTAGGAGTCAAGGTGACCACGAAGAGCCAATCAAGTCTTCGGGAAGAGTAAACGCTCCTGCAGCCGTCGTAGATTTGACGACCACTCTTCCCGAGGATGCCGCAGATCCAATCAGCGACGAAGAGAACAATCCGGAGATTTCTGAACAATACGAAGCCGCTCTCGATGAGGCCGATCCCGCGTTGGCGGGTGCATTTAAAAGAGCCGAGACGCTGATCGTGGATCCTCCAGGACGGGGGACAGCATTTAGGGACCCCGCCGATGCCGGCCCTTCCGTCTTCCTGACAGTGATACCGGACGATGTGGATATGTTGGAAAATGGTGATGGTGAGCCCTGCAATTTTCGTTCTGGTATGGGTTTGGATTTGTTACATATCGCAATGCTTCAGACCAATCGACAGTCGGCCACATCACTCCCGGCACCATCACTCCTCCAAAGCGCCGTCCGCTCCTCGCTGACTCTTCCTTCTTGGACAGTTCGCCTCCTCCCCTCCCGCCTCCCCTTGCGCAATCGCAACTAATCCCACCCACCTTGTCGCTGGATGCAGATGCTTTCCAATTGTCTAACGGAATGAAGGAAGGAGTTGTGCCAGAATCCCCCTTTGTTCAAAACTCCCGTAACCAGTTTGCCCGAGGGGCCGTCGCACCACTAGATTTAACAGCCGCCACGCCACACGCTGGACGTACCAATCGACTGTCGCCACGGACGTTTCCCTCAGGCAAACCCAACGAAAGTGGGCAGGATGATGACCCAACACTGGTAGATGATATTACAGATGATATTGCCGATGTATTTCCGGACGAAGAGCCTCCCAATCGCGAAAACATTGCCAATCCAGCTCGCAGATCCGACTCAAAAGGGAAGGCGGTCGGGCGGTGCATCGAAGAGTTTTTCCCTCCTCGAACTCCTCAACGGAAGACTCGAGGCGGAACGGGAACTGGATCCAAAAGCGGAGGTTTTCCCGAGAGCGATTCGGGCTCATCTGGTGGCAAGCCTTCTTCGTCAAAAGCTCCAAGATCCAACAGCGCCAGCAGAGTACAAGCGGCAGACTCTTCAAATCTTCCTCGGTCAAGTAGCGCGGGTCGCATAGCTGGTCCTGATGGGGTGCCGTACAAGTACCAGGAGGTTGTCAGACGGAAAGAAGATAGGAAGAGAATGCACGGAGAAGATTGTCCGTGCTGCACTGGTGTGGGTATCCCTTGGACGAAAGGTATAAAAGCGAACGGATGTTAACTTGCAACCCCGAACAGTTCTATAGGGCTGCGGGCCCGGTCAAACCCCTCAAAGAGCTTGGAGCTCCAACACCAACTGACGAGGACCATATCCAGGTGGTGTCCCGGCATCGGTACTGGGCGAAGAATCCGGAAACTCCACCAGGGTGCGTTTGTTGGACTGCTTTTTGGCTCTACGACACGTGCCCTTGTTTGTGGACGCTGAAAGCTTTTGCATTTTTTTTGGAAATAGGTTTTGGCAAGTGGATTTCCCAACTACGCAAGAAGCGCGGGAGTATAATGAGCAGGCGAGAGCATCAAAGAAGCAGGGAAATTCCAAGACGAGATGACCCGTGAAAGCCAATCTATTAATCAATGTTTGGACGAACTAAAAAATACATGTGGTTGAGAATGATCTATCGATGCGCTTTATTGAGTTGTGGTTTTCTCTGTGGCGGATTGGTCTGGGCCCAGCCATAAAGCAGAAGGCAAACCAGAAAGTGCCTAGCCAGCTTGACACCACCCTTGCTCCCGTCGACCTATCAACACTGCCGACATGTCAGGGTTTGTGGGTCGGGCAACAAGCAACATGTTGAAAATCCTGCGCGCAGCCAAGCTCAACCATCCAAACACCCCGCATTTTGATTCCAGCCTGGAGCCTCACTTTCCGCTGGGGATGTGGAACAAGAGCGGGACAAGCTCATAGATGTTTCTCTTCAATGCATCCCAAAACCCCCTCCCTGGCGGCCTAGAGGCCAGAGCTAGGGACAGTTGCCGTTAAAAGTTTTGCGTACCAAGTGATTGTTTCAATTTGTTCTTTTTTGAATGTTGGAAAATCATATTTCATCCGACAGTCGAATCATAGCTGGCAAGGACTGACGTTCCCGGTTCCAAACTCCCAATAGGTCAAGGCCCGGTATTGGGAATCTTAAAACTGGGAGTGAGGTGCTTCCCTTTTGTTTCACCTGTCTGTGCGTCAAGACTTCCAGTGTCCGGCATTGCCTCTACAGTGGTCGGCATGAATATGATTTTCCGAACATTGGAACGAATGGAAGTCATCCCTCGGACATTCAGTTCCAGCGATTCAGGGTTTGGCCCCAGGCCGTCTCCAATAGCCCTCAACAGGTTGCGGCGACGAAATCTCCAAATGCGATGCTCAAGGCTTTGAGCTTTGCCAGGAGCTGGTGCACGGCAAACATACGCACACCGTACAAACATACCGTTCTTTGAAGACCAAGGTCGTAGAGTGACTTTTTTCAATGTTGTAATTCACGTATCCCACACAGGCCCAACGATTTTTGTTCTTCTGGATAAGGGACACTTGAAGAACGCGTCGGTGGAATGCGCAGTCAAAGGACGCGACTGATCAACCGGTATCCGACTTGCATCATTATTGTGGTGATCATGATCATAGTTGACGATCAGGCATGAAAGGCTGTCTGGACAGAGCGGGTGCATGCGGCGCAGAAAGCTTACGGCATCTGCCCATTAGCTGGGATGACGCTAACTCACTGCTTGCTCTCAGAGTGTTCCAATCGCCATTGGGAACGAGAACAAGAACGAAAACAGAAACAGCGACACTTGTATTCATCGGAACTCTTATCTTCTATACATAGAGGTTCACTGACGTGGAAATGGCGAAAAAAAAGGCGGGTGCGGTTAAAAAGGTAAGTTGCTCCTCGCCATCCAGTTTGCACTCCCACCCTCTAAAGCTCGTACACATCTCAACAGAAGAAGGAGGAGCTTGCAGAACAGAGAAGAAACTCACTAGACGTCAACAACCTTCAGCCTCTGTCAAGGCAAACGCCGGCCGGAGACTCGAGTGACAGCGCGACTGATCCAACCGAATTCGCGTCGCTTCAAACCAAGGAAGATCAGTTCCCCATGCCCCGACGAGCTCAAGCGGAATTCAAGTCCGAATATAGTCCCTATGCCTACCCTCGGTCTCGCAAACCTAGAACCAGTTTGTGGCAATGGATTTGTTCGCCCCTATTCTTCTTTGGAAGACGAATATGCACGCAAACCGTCCTTTCTGCACTTCTATTTCTGGCACTAGCCCTTTCCATCCTCTATACGGCCGTTGAGCTGGAAGTTCTCGTTGGAACTGCGATATGCGGCCTAGTGAACCGGTCGCGCATGACGACATATTTTTTGTATGATCGAGTCGGTTTCACGTATTGCCAGCACTATCCATCTGCAGGTTCCAAAGCCGTCATCACACCTGCGGGACCGCCAGCTCCATTACCAGATCCCACCCTTCTCAAACCCGTGGTCTTGGCTCTCATAAATGGGACGAGCCTGCCGTCTGGTGCAGCGATGCATGAGCATCGGTTAAACTTGAAAAGGATGGCATTGGCAATTGGGGCATTGAAGTTGGAGCGCGGGGACGAGATGGTTGAGCTCGTGAAGACATATAATAAGGCTGCATTAACTTCAGCGGATCTGTTGAGCGCTGTTGGAGCCCGACACAAGGTGTGAATACTTTCGCGTCTGCATATGCCGAAACGATGGGGTACTGAGTACTGATCGGTTGCCGTGAACCTCAAAAAGGTGACGCTGGCGCAAACGCGCAGCACCCTGGAGAGTCTCGCCGAACTCATCGAACCGGCCCAAAAGTTGAATCCCGGCGATCTCGCGCCGATAACACGCGACGACGTCAGACGGCACTTTATTCACATCGCCGACGACCTCGACAAACTGTACGTCGAAGCCTCCAAAGCGCAAGAAGCCCTCCGTATTTGCGACGAGATACTGTGGGACTTGGCCGCGATTGCCGCCAACCAAAGCGCGACCTTAAAAGACAGTCATCTCGCCCTTCAAACCAAAGACACTTTCATCAACTGGATCACGCAAATCAACAAAAACACGGGGGATGTCATACTACGAGAGCAGCTGCGAACGGCGGTTGGTCACTTGGCTGCATTCAGCGCGCAGGTGGATGAGGCTCACGTGGTGGTTGCGAACGTGATGCAGGCGGTGACCGATTATAGAAAGAAGGTGGAAGCGTACGGAACGGGAATCGCTGGGGTTGGGATTCGGGAGTTACCGATGGACAAACAATTGATGATTGTGAGGGGGCTGTTAGAGCAGCTGGATGAGCACGATG
>JADGKA010000574.1:0-17654 GCA_027604605.1 Borealophlyctis nickersoniae
GGATCGTGTGGTGGGTATGGGTTTAAATAGGAAGTTTTTATCGCGGGGTTTGTGTGCGAGGTGGGCGACTCGGACTTTTGGCTTGTTTGGGTTGGATAATATGTATGGGTTTGTCTTCATTCGGGTGGGTGAATATAATGTATATTTTTGTCCTGTCTCACTGGATGTTCGTGGGTTGGTTTGTGATATGATGTAGATCTTTCCCTGGGAGCCCAAGAGTTTGCAGCCCACTCCCAGCGCTAATCCATTTTTGATATGGAATGTCCACTTCTCGTTTTGCTTCCTCTCGCCCTGACAACTTCCCACTGACTCGAGGTGCGCGGATTTCATACTTGACTAATGTTCGTGGGTTGGTTTGTTCTCATCCATGTTCCTATAACGAGAAATTTATGGTCCTTTCCCGAGGGTTGTTGTTTTGTTTTTCTTTGGTTGGGCCGCCGACTTCCAATTGTGCAAGGCAGCTGGCAAACACAATGAGGGAACTGTCTGATTAGTACTAGAGAGGGCCTGCGAAATCGCTGCCAGCTAGGTATCCTATTATCTTATTTGACCTTGTCCCATTCCCTCGCCAAGTCAAACGTCGACGCGCCAGGCGCCTTCACAATCACACCCTTTTCGGTGATGACGGCGGTTATGAGAGATGCCGGCGTTATCTGTGTGACCATGTTAGAACGATATACTCGGTGAACATAAACCAAAACCCATGGCCAGGGTGAAAATCCGTCTACTTACATCAAATGCAGGGTTCCACACTCCCACACCCCGAGCCGCAATCTGCACTGTTGTGGTGGTGACGGGCTCGCTATCACCCTCCGACCCCCCCTCCTTCACCCCCGCCTCATCGTCCACCGTCAACCCTCTAATCTGCTTCACCTCAATCCCAGACCTCTCCTCGATGGGGATATCCTCTCCCGAGGCCGTTGCCAAATCGATGGTCGTCCAAGGAGCGGCAACGAGGAACGGAACACCATGGTAGGCGGCGGTGATTGCAAGTTGGTAGGTGCCAATTTTGTTGGCGGTGTCGCCGTTGGCTGCAACCCTGTACCAATCAGGACGATTAGGCCATGAAGATTACCTCGGAAATTTGGCAAGAACAACTCACCGGTCGGCACCAACGACGATGGCTCCAATATTTTTTTGCTTTAATAGTGCCGACGCCATGCTGTCGCAGATTAACGTAGCAGGAATCTCTTCATATACGAGCTCGTAGGCGGTGAGACGGGAGCCTTGGTTGTAAGGCCGGGTTTCAGTGCAGTACGCATGGGAAAGGTGACCTGAGGCGTGGAGGTCACGGATGACGCCTAGCGCGGTTCCCTGGTGGAATATCTGAGTCCTGCTCGCCGACTCAAATCTGCATCTGACCAGGACTCACCCAGCCGGCGGTCGCCAAACTACCCGTATTACAATGGGTGAGAACATTCAGTTGCACACCCGGAGTCATCCCCACCAAAAACTCTGCTCCCAACCGCCCGATGTTCCGATTGTCCTCGATATCCCTCGCCAACATCCCTTCAGCCGCATCCATATATGCAGCAATGACCTCGCCACATTCCGTCGCTTGTGAAGCGGCGGCAGCCGTGATACTATCCAGTCTCGCTGCAGCTTCGAAAAGATTGACGGCAGTGGGGCGAGATGTTTTGAGGTATTCGAGGTTTTTGTGCACGAATTTGGATACCGCAAGTGGAGTTTTGAGGGTTTGGGAGGCGGGGGACCGGTGCTCCGTTTCAAGGTGTAGTTCTACTGCGAGAGACAGCGCAGCGACGATTGCTATCGCGGGAGCTTGAAACGGAGAGGGGTTTCAACTTAAGAAACCGGGCCAGCTTGACTTTGGGAGGTTGTAACATACCTCCACGAACCTTCATCGTCTTAATAGCTGTATGTCCATCCTCAACGCCCTTTATGACCTCGTAAACGGATTCAAAAGGGAGGAGAAGTTGGTTGAGAATTTCTAAAGAACCTAGGGAAGTTGCAGGGAAGTGTTCAAACGAGGAACACAGAAGATATTGTGGGTCCACATAAACAGTCCGGGCAACTTTGTACCTCTGTGATAGCGTATAGCCTGTAGCGTTGGCCCCGCAGCAGTAGCGACCATTTTTGTTGAATTCTTTTGGGGGTCCGTTGGAATTAGGGGGCCAATTGGCTATTTGCGAGTTCCTAATGGCAAGCAAAACGCGAAAACCGAAGTAGGATCGATCGACGCCTCTCACCAGCCTGCTGGGTATATGCATTGCCATGGCAATGCACCACCACCGGACTGGCTTGGGTTCGTGCGTCGCAGGCAATCTTGCCCATTCCCTCCCCAAACCTCATTTATCAAAGAAGACTCAGTCATGCTGAGGCGACACGCAACAGGGAGGTTGCTCGCCGTCTCAGGCGTGTGCCGTAACGCTCAAGTGGTGCGTAATGAGATTACTTGGAACTGGTCATGTAACGCCGTTTTCCCACAACCCTCCCGCATCCCCGTACCTACACAGCGCGGCATTACCGACATCGTGACACGCAAGGCGACCGGTGAACTCTACTTGAAGTCGGGACCTGGAGGACGGTCTTCAGTTTCAGGTTTGTTTTCCTGGAACCAGCTTAAAGAACACGTAATTCGGCGTCTGACCTTCCAGGTTTGGCCGTTCCCTTGATATAGGATACACCGCAACAGTCTTTGGATCAACCGGTTTCCTTGGGCGCTACTTGGTCAACAATTTGGGTGGGTGGCTCGCTTGTTCTGAGCTGTATGCTTGAAAACTCTCAATTGAAACGATTTCGACGATTGGATGTTTAGGGAAGCAAGGGACGCAGGTGGTTGTTTCGTACCGAGGGCTCGATGATGAACGGAGGCACTTGAAGCAAATGGGTGATTTGGGACAAATAGTTCCTTTGGTGGGTGTTCTACTCTGGGTCGCTCGCACGCGTTAGGCTGTCGCTGATTGAATTTGGGGACATGAATTGCAGAGATTTGACCTTCGCAACGAGCAACAAATTGCGGAAAACGTTCGGCACTCGGATGTGGTGTACAACTTGATGGCACGAGACTATCCCACAAAGTGAGGCCTGATAGCGTGGTCGGATTCTGTTGTGGTCAGGTAAACGTTAAATGTGCCGCTGGGACCTTCAGGAACTTCACCTTCGAGCAAGTCAATGTCGATGGAGCCCGAAGAGTTGCAAGGATTTGTCGCGAGCAGGGTGTCTCAAAACTCATTCACATTTCCGCATTGAACGCCGACGAAAACTCACCGTCACACTTTCTACGCACAAAGGTATGATGGGTTAAGACGGCAAGGATTTAGCACAGCAACCCACCAATCTGCAACGATTACAGGCGTTGGGGGAGAAGGCGGTACGGGAAGAATTCCCTGACGCGATTATCGTTCGACCGGCAAGCATGTACGGCCAAGAAGACCGATTCTGGAACCGCATTGGATGTATGTGCTGTCATGGCTCGTGGGAGTTCCAGAATATTTCGTCACTGTGCGACTCATTGTTTGCTTCCATGCCAGGGTTTATCAAGTGGATCCATGTCCTCCCGCTCTTTAACCACGGCCGCACGCGGATGCGACCAGTTTATGTGAGTTGTTTGCGCCCCATAAGTCATTCTGGTGTTTGCTCCCTTATCATTCCGCTGGCAATATCTGACCCGTATCGCTCGTCAGGTTGGAGATGTTGCAGAAGTTCTTGCCCGCCTGATGAAAGACGAGAAACTCGTCGGTAAAACCGTCGAGCTTTACGGACCGAGTGAATACTATTACAAGTATATCATGGAGCTTTTCCTGGACGTTACCAGACGCCGGACTCCAACTGTGTGGGTGCCGAAGTCCCTTATGAAGTAAGTTATCATCCGGGATTTCTGCCCGAGGCCAGCCGTTCCTTGCGGTTTACATTCCTGAATCTCCCACTTCCTCCCAGGTTCAGCAGTGCTGTGATGACAAAATTCATGGCCCAACCGCTCTTCGCCACTCCCGACGAAATTGAACGCCTTTACGTCTCTGACACCCCAACGCCGGATAGCATCACCTTTGACTACTTCAACATCAAACCGCACTCAATTGAAGAAACGGTTGCGAGGTTTGCGGGTGTCTACAGGGAGGGTACCAAACAGTTACTTCCGTACAATCCCATTCTGAAGAAGTATTCAGCGGAGTTCCGGAAGATGTAGATGGGCCGGTGGATGGGCCGGCGGATGGGCAAGGATGGAAAGTGAAAGGGTAATGTGGAGCGGGATGTTGGTGGGGATGTAGTAATTTAGGGACTGGTCATACCCATGTTTGATGGTTCCCGTTGCATTGTCCTCATGGCAAAGTTATTGAGTATGATGTATTTTGTCAGTGCGGGAAAGCAACCTTTAGACGGTGTCAGATATGTGGCTTTTCCGGAAACGCGAGGAAATGCTTTTGCTTTTCCAGCCGTTTCCTTTCAACTTCTTTTGACGGTCAGAAGTGCGTCCAGACTCTTCATAGTAAAATGCAAATCGGCCTCAAACAACCGATAACCACGGAAATTTTTGACAAAAGACCGAAATCGGACCCCCAAATTTTGCCCGGCAATGGCCGCAAAACGCGTAATATCTGACACCACCTTTTGCTGGAAGCCATGGCAAGCGATGAGATAAATTGGCCAAAATTTTTCATTCCACACCGGCAAGCAGTGGACTGGACGGCAGAAGATGGCTATTAGGACTGTGTTACAACTAATTCGTTCCAGAGACATTGATATGAGGACTTGGGCTCGACTGTTTGAGGCAGAGGCTCACATCTCCCACTGCATCGGAGGCACCGAATACCGTTGACAAACTGCTTACGTGATCAACGCTTTCTGCCGCTCACGCTCGCGCTCTGTCGGCTTCTTCATTGGCATCAGGCCATCTGTGAGTTGTTCTGTCGTTCCATCCCTCCAAAATGTTGAAGTATTTCCTTCACGCGTTGGTGACGTTGACGTTATTGTCTGCAGTGCGCACGTTACCCGCACCAGACGTTCCTGACTGCACCCGGTGCGCTACAGACTTGATAGAGTGCGAAGCTCGTTGCATTCTGAACCCTGTTAATGGCTGCATCGAGGGATGCGCCGAGGTTCACCAGACGTGGTTGCAATCGTGCACTGATCTGTAAGTTATGTGCGCTTTGGTTGATGCGCGAGCTGTTCTTATAACCCTTGAACAGTGTAGGCCTCCAATGTAATGCGGTTTTTCATCGTGCTCAAAAAACAATGACCAGTAGTCAGTGGATACGAAGAAGGGGACATTTTTGTTGGGTAGATTGCAGTTTGGGCCCATAGTTTCAACAGAGAAATAAAACCTACCCTGTTATCACCAACATCCTTTGAGACGTGGACGGTCGCATCGTACCTTGTGTCCCCGGACTTCACATCGAACTTTAGGGTGGATGGACCACACACGCATGGCCCTGCGCCGGAAACAGCCGTTATGGCTTCACTACTTAGCTTTGACATGGGGTATACAAGCCAATTGAACAACATATGAGAAGTCGAGGACCGAGAATGAAGAAAGAAAGAGTAAAATTACGATACGTTCCAAGAGGGAAGGGAGGGGCACCTCGGGAGCGAGCCACAAACTTCTGCCAACAGAGAAGCCACTCGATATCTAACTGCAAATGAAACATGCTCTGCTAGACCAATGCTCTTGCTCAGAGCAGCTCGGATGGTCAGAACTTTCAGAGATGTATTGCATAGTCGCCCATAGTTGCATAGATTTCATAGCCATAAAGAGGGTATCGGAAGCATCCCTGTGCAGGTGGCAGTTCCAATAAGAGGATACTATTATGTGCATAATGGCGCATAACATGCATAACGCCTAACAAACCCCCTTTGCTCCCGAGGTCTAGGAGGTCTCCTGCAACCCTCCTTTCAAACGTACATACTTCCATTACGCTCACAACCCCATCCGCCCCGCTAGCTAACCTGCCATCGTGCGAAACAACCCCGTCAACCTGCCAAAAGGACAACAAGTCCCCCTATTATTATACCCCATACCCCGACAATGCAGCAACACCCTCAGAAGATAAACAAACAACGACAAAATATCACCAACCTCCAAAACTCACCTTCTGCTCCCGTCGCCGCTTTCTCCGCTCCCGCATCAAGCTCCGTCGCTCCTCCGCTGGCCGCCGGTTCCTCTCGCCAAGCCGAGTATTACGCTTCGAGAAAATCGCTGAACCTTCCGGACGCGGCCAGAACTAGAGACCGAGCCCAGGGTGGACCCGCCGGTGGTCCTCAGGCCGCGCAGGCGGCATTTAGAAAGAGCGCTGATTTGCATACTAATCGAAGAAATCAGCACCAGACCCATCAGCACCAACAACAATACCAAGGTCCATTAGCACAGCAGCTGCAGTTTCCGCCGCAGTCTGCTCAAGAACGCGATTCTTCGCTGCCACATCACCATCAGGATCATCAGGTGCGTATCGTTCTTTTGTTTTGTGTGTGTGGACGCTGAGGTTGGGTATTCGGGCTTTGGCTAGCGATGCTCCATCTGATTTTGGTTGGACGTTGGACTTGGATGTTGGACTTGGATGTTGGGTATGAGCCGGTGTCATGCATGACCACAAACGCTGCAATTGCTGTTCATGGTGCCTTGCACTGTGAGTCAACTGTTTGGCCACTGGAAGGGTATAAATTGGTGCACTGCGAGTCAACTGTTTGACCACTGGAAGGGTATTCATTGCATATGGTGCAACAAATTAGGCAGTAAATGATGATCAGGGTAAAAACTGCTGTATCTACCCAAAAGGCTGACCACATGCATTCCCAATGTACAATATGCCAACCAGTCGCCGTTCAACTCGCCGTCGAAATCGTCCTTACAACTTCATCCTTCGCCTCCGCCCTCTCCAGCCGCTGGACATAAAAAACCTCACCATCACCAACATCCTCCACATCACTCACCCTCTCCCGCAGGTGGGGTAAATGGCGGCGGTGTAAGCCTTCTATCCAAGTTGGTTAGCTCTGTAACGGGTCGCGGTTGGTGGGGTTCAAACTCCTCGAACCCCAACGATGGCATCGGCGGCGCTGGCGGTAATCGGTCAGTAGCCCATCAGCAACCACAACCGCAGGCCTTAGCAGCAGCAGACAAGTTCAGGCCACCTCGAAGCTCATCATTAGAGTCGCCTGATCCAGCGGAATTTAAAGTATTTGGCGTTGCCTTGACTTTTGTGGTTGAGAGGGCGGGGAGACTGGGCGTTCCAGATGTTGTGAGGTCTTGTGTAGAATTTCTGGACGAGAAAGGTGATTATCTGTTGCTATGATTGTATTCGCGTGTGCCAGGATGTATCAATTCCGCGCGATTGCGTCCGAGACACATTGACAGTCCTCCATGGGACAACCCTATTATGTAATAAAAACAAACTTGTCCGGCAGGTCTGGATATTGAAGGTATCTACCGAGTACCTGGTTCGGCGCGACGAGTAAAGACGTGGCAGGAAACCTTCGATCACAACGAGTTTACGGATTTTGGTAACGAGGGTGTCCCCACCGTCGCATCGCTTTTAAAAAGCTTTTTTGGTACTTTGCCTGGGTCCATATTTGGATCCGAGGAGGTGAAGAGAGGTGTCGTGGACATCTTACGTTGTAAGTTTACACAGTGTTGTTAGTTGTACCGTCTTTTACTGCATCAGTCACTCAATCCATGTCTCATCACACAGCCGCCGAGCCGAACTACCAAAAACTCGCCAACCTCCGCACCTACCTCCTCACCCACCTCCCTTCCTCGGCGCACTACACAACCCTAGCATATTTCATGAACCACCTCCACCGCGTATCGCAACACGCAGAGAACAACAGGATGCACGCGCGGAATTTGGCGTTGGCGATTTTCCCGGGGTTGGTTGAGCTGGAGTGGGTTATTTCCTGGGCGCCGGATATTTTTGGACGGATGGAGGGTGGTGCGGGTGCGGGTGGAGATGGAGGGGAGGATGCGAAGGGGAATGTCGGGGAGACTATGGGTCGCGGCAGCGGAGACCGTGCGGTCGGAGGCGTCGGTTCCCAGGTCATGGGCGACGATTTTGGTGCTACACATGCACCCCCGTTACCCCACCGCGCCGAGGCACTCTCACCGGCTACCCCTGACTCCGTCGAAGTCGTAATCAACGAAGCACTCACCTACCCCTCCTCACCGGCGCACGGACTGGACCTACCCGGTCGGGATCCAGTCGTGCGTCCCCCACCGGTCGCGGGATCACCCACGCAACCGGGGTCGAAGGAGTTGGAAGAGTTGCTGGCGACGTTGGGGTCGGAGAATACGGGGGTGGTGCCGGTAGATAGCGGGGAAGAGTCAGAGGCGGAGAATGGGGTGGAGCGGTAGGGGTAGGAATCAGGCGGACATAGGAATCAATTATTCTTTTGGGGGGTGCGGTGATGAGGATGTATGTGGGGTTTTTGGGTTTTCTTTTCGCCCTTGCGCGGTGTTGTCTTTAGTAAGAGCCTATGTAGCGGTGTTGTCGGCGGATTCTTTTTTGTATATAGGGAACAGTGAAGAAATATAGAGTATTTGTCCAAGTTACTGGCTTCGTGACTGGATTTTGGTCGAGAAAAACCCGAACACAGCAGACGCTGTGGGGCACTCATGAACTAGACGTAAATGGTTGTAATGTGACTAACTCTGGCGAGGAACAAAATTGGGAAGGACAGGGGATACATTTAGACTTGCACGTCAGAAATCCAGATTTTGCGGAGTTCGACGACACGTCAGTGTCTCCTGTCGGGCACTCCAAAAAAATGACCTCACAACAACACGGGCAGGAGCTTGATCCCTGACAAATAACATCTGCCGCCAGGGATGCCGCCAGGGATGCCAGGTACTTTAAATTTCGAAGGTGCATAGTGGCTTCGTCACCGTTTTTGAGAGTAGAGGCAAAAGAGAGGAAAAAGGAATGGGCCATCGACCACTTACTGTACATTCAATCAATAAAACTACCTGATCTCGCACCCATGAGAGTTGACAAATCCATATCCAAGACACAACAAATTGGAACGTGATGTGCGTGGATCACCAAGTAGTTTCTCCAACATGACCCTAACCAAGGAAGAACGAAAAAACGCAACCCGTGAAAAAAAGGATTTCTATCTTTTGCCGGTTTGATGCGTGAAGTAATCTCAGCAACCACACCAGGTCACCAAACATAATAATTTTGTAGTGCGCACACAGCCCGAAATATGGAGTACCACCAGAACCCCCCAAACAAGTGATTCCGAGCGTGCGGCAAACTGCGTGCGCGCGGCAGCACCAAGAGGCGAAAAACACAAAAAGACAATGGCTTACTCGTCACCGCGTGGGAAGCTGGAGGTTCAAATGCACCTCGCACTACAAGCGCGGGAAAAACCACACTAAAGGAATCGTAGGGATATGATGCAAATAGACCCCATAGGCTATGCAAAAGCACCCAAACACCGGCGAAAAGTGCCCGAAAAAAGACGTGAACCATTTTAAGGTAAACAGGGTCCACGGAAGAACCCAGTGCATAGCGACTCTGAGCTTTCTCTTCGTTAATAGCGGCTTCTGTTAGTATCGTCGCCTGATGAATGCGTGCTGAATTATGCCTAAACAAATGGCACACGGTTGGGCCGGGGACGAGAATATTTGGATACCGACTGAGCGCAGTCCCGGTTACCCATTGCGCGTACGCGCGCACCGTTTGCACACTCCCATCGTTCTTTCATATTGTCTTTTTGTTTTGACCATATGGGATGAAGCATTTCCCTGACGCAACACTGCAGTTTCACCAACACGGTGTTTGTACTTTCGAAATTTGAACCGGGACCCTGTCCACATGTAATGCAAAAGTAGGCCACTGACGGACACCGCAGGACGGGAACAAAGCTCGGTGAAATCCAAACCACGACTCTTATGAAGGAAACGAAAAGATATGCGCTGACGGACAACGCAGAACACGATCAGAGCGTCCCCATTTCGCCCGCAGCGACTATACGCCATCACTCTTTCGTTGTCTCTCCGCAAACCCCAAGTACGCCAATGGCTGTTCACACTACAGTTACGGCCATACACACCAGAATACACCGGATCCCGTCCGATCTCCGAATTAAAGCTGGTGATGGCGCAGTCAGTACTGTGGTGGGGGACCACACGGGAATACTGCGTGCTGTAGCTTTATGTTGGTTTTGCGGACATCGTCACAACCCACAATCTTCACCATTGACATCGTCAACGCAGCGCCCAATCTTCCCATTATCTAGCGCGGTTGTGTGAGACCAGTGCAGGTTTCCTCCCAATTGGCGTCCTGCCCGTGTTTTGTGCTGGGTCTTTCCGTCCTCCTGCATGGCTCTTTTGTTACCTCTGTGTTTTCTTGGTTGTCCGTGTTTCTTGGTTGTCCGTGGATGCATGGTCTGGGTACATTCGTGTTGTGTACATAGGTGAGGCAGGACTCACAGTCAGACGCACAAAGGCGGGCTTACGGCCAGCACTGGACAAGGAAGGCCAAGGCAGGCAAGCCCCCAACAATGGTGCCAGCGCGGCACACACAAAGCAGCAGGCGAATGGCCAACAACGCCGCCGGCGAACAGCACGCACAAAGCAAGGCAGGAAGGCAAACTCCAAAGTGATGAAATGTCAAGCGAATGTGGACCCTGCTGCGACAAACCCCACCAAATACATTTGATGGCACACCCGTCCTTCATCTCCTGCACCTAGTATAGTACAGATGAAGCCAAGAAACATAGAAACGAAGGCAGCGGACCGTTTTATCTGAGACATTGGCAGATTTGGGATAATGCGCCATTTTTGCCGAGTAACGGTGATGTATCCGTTGACCCCAGATATCTGTCGATGCAAACAAAAGGATTTACAACCGAGTACCCAAAGTTGCCTCGATGAAATTAAAACGGTCAACGAAGATTTGCAACGTAAAGTGAACGCATGTCATTCTTCAGTAATGTCGGTTGATAATATGTGTTTGGCACATCACGAGGGAAAAATATATTACATGGACAACCATCGCCGCCAGAAGGGTACGCGCTGGGCTGGCGCCAGATCTCTCACCAGATCTCTCACTCTTACACGATCCCCCGCACACGGAATCAACATTTGCAACTCGTCCTTCGGCAATCTTGCTAAAGTCTCCACCGTCAACCTTTCCCGCGTGAACGTATTCGCGTACTGCTCCAAATTGTATTTTTTCAACTCTGCGACGAGCTTCTCGTGGTGCTGATTGGGCGGAGGCGGAGAATCGAGAAGGACAGAGGGAGTGAGAGTCGTAGGGGCTACAGCGTTCCAGCATGTTGTTGTGAGACAAATGTCGTTATTATCTCCATGATTATCGTAATTACTCTCACCTTCTATATTGTCACCGTCCGATTTCGGTGTAGACTGGCCATGACCCCCACGTTCCTCCACTACAGCATCTGGTGCTAGACCATCACCCTCTTCCACATACCCCATCCGGTAGCCACCGGATTTAACAGGGGTGCTGAATGATAGCATGGGGCTTTCAAAATGTTTCACTTTCCTTTTTTTGTTGGGCGTGACCGACGGTAACTTGTATAGGATATTGTTGCTGGGGGTATGGTTTGCCGTCCTTGCCAAGCTGTCCAGAATGATTTCTAGCTTTCGCTAGTATGAACAAGTAAGCAACAGACATAGGTAAGCACCACTGTACGCCAGTCCTTACGCTTACCTGGAGTTCCAGCATCTGAACGGCTCCTTCCACAATCGCTGTGATCATCTCCTTGTCGTCATGTACCATATAGGGGTTGGTTATTTTCCCCTGGAAATTGGCCGCACACGTATTCCCAAGCCCCGGAAGTCACCCAAAGCACTGACAGCGAACAATCCCCAACAATTTCCCCATTCACTCGCTCCCAGCTGGACATGCCGAAAGGAGTGTCAGACTACCGTATTTTGAATTGTCGTAGGGCCCCTCACACAAGCCAGCGGCACTTTGGCTGCATGTGGCTTAGACACCTTCCACTCCAACGTTCGCTTCTCTCCAGATCTCAAGACATTCAACGCAATGCCCATACACTTATTCCACCCACACACAATGTATTAATGCTTAAATTCACAACCCCAGCGTCAATTCACCCCACACAGTATCATTGATAGGAATAGGGGCGAGATCTTCGTCTCTATCCTCCCACTGCATCTCAAACTCCCACCTTGTCGCCGTCCACTATAGGCAGGTCTATGTAGCCATATAGCTAAGCCACGTCCGTTAGTATAAAAAGACTCATGCTAAGCAGTATAACGTAATCATCCGTTAGTAAAATATAGAGTTAGGCTAAGCAATCTAACGTAATCTTCTGTAACGTTATCATCAGTTATCGTATATAGCCCACGGTTTGAATGGGATTCTTCTTTCTCAGAACTGTCGGACACAGAAATGTCATATAAGCCAGTTCCTTCGTTCGAAAATGAGTAAAAAAGGAACTGAGCAACCCTCGTCTTCTGAATCCCCTTCGAAGCGCACAAATGTGAGAACGGTTGTGAGAATCTACGCGAGCCCTGGAATCATCATTTCTCACAACATAGTCCTCCTAGGTCGTTCAGCTCACCTCAGCAATCCCTCCTGCCGCGCCATCTTCCTCGGAAAGCACTTTAAGCAACATAGAAGCCGAAGCTGCAGCCGCCTACGATCAATTTTGTGACCATTTGCTGGTATTGCGGGGCTGGAAGACTTGGCCAGAAGAGCCAGATGGCGGTTTGCCAACCGATACGGAAACTCTGTTAGCGTCCTACTGGAGAGAGCACGACAACGTCCGCAACGGGATGTTTGATGCATTGTACAAGTTCGCTGAGAGCGCCGAGAAGCTGATGGACAATTTAGCCTGGAACATCTACGAGCGCCTGCCAAAGCGTCATAAGAAGAGTCTCGAATTATACCTCTCATTTTCAGATGTAAAATCAAAGAAGATCTATGCCAACATCAAAATTCCTCGCGATCGAACGAACTGGATCGATGGTCCAGACCGTACCCACACGATAGATGCCACCATTCGTACTGTTGCTGAAGAGCTGGAGCAACAAGCAAGTCTGTTGGGCAGTAAGTCACCATATTTTGTTCAGTTTTTCAGAAGTGCAAACTTTGATCCCCTTTGTGAAGCGTGGAATGAGACAGTAGCACGACTTCTGATTGAACCTCTCGTCCGCGCTGCGCTTATTGCGGCCAATGCGGAATTGAATGCGGACAATTCCAAGCGGCTTTACTATGCGCCAGAGTTCGAGATTAACCAATATATCACTAGTATACCTGTCCCCCCGGCAAACAAACGCGAATCTTTCTATTTGCGAGGCCCACTGGATTACGCTGTGTATTGGGCATCAAATGAATGGCAGCGAAGAAACCCTCGCAATATCAGGACATGGCCAAACGGAGAGGAGGATCCAGAAGATGAGGAGGATCCAGAAGATTCTCACGACTATCACCCCATCCATTGCGTAATCGAAGCGAAGCAGTCTTTGAAAACGGTGAATGATGTACGGAAGGCGGAAGCTCAGGTATGTCCAAGTAAATGTCATTGTTCTACTTCCTAAGTGAAAACCAGCAAGCATGCCAGTTACTGCTTCAGCTTATTGCAAGCATGCGCACTCTCCTGGATTTCGAGTTCGACGTAGTGGGCTTTGAAGCTGAACAGTGCTTGCACATCATCCGGGGCATCATCACGGACAGCACCGACTGGTACTTTTACGTCATCAACGGTTTTTTCGAGCTATTGCTCGTGCACTCTATCCACCTCCGCAACAAGGACGTAACGAGTCTATGCGAACTCACCCAATACTTCACGTACTTCTTGTCTGGTTCCTTCCAAAATGACTTCACATTGGACTACCAAAACAACCTAGAAAGCAAAACCGAACCAAAAGATATTCTATTGTTCAAATCGGGACAGCTGCCTTCGGATGTTGGGTAAGTCTTCGTTTAACCGCAAGATAGTGTCACTGAAAAATATTTCTTATCTTTCCTGTTTTGCTTTTCTAAGTGCATTCTGGGACTCATCAGAATTATCAGCATCTGCGGGTGAGTTAGATGGAGACGATGAAGAGTGAAACATCTATCTGGCTGTCACACATAGTAGTGTTCGTTGCGATCAACGTAGATCACTATAACCAAATAAACATACGTGTCGAGCAAAGCCGTCGAACGTATGTTCCCTTATTTTGAGAGGCTCACCAAGCGTTTGCAGGACAAGTCAAAAGACGCGGCTCAACGCCCATGGGAATCGAATACCTTCTGAGAGATTTCTGGAAACCGAGAACGCGTTCCCAAGCTCACGTGAGCACCCACCCAACACAGCTGCATCACTTGTGTCGCCTACCCACTCCCACACCTGTGCCCTTCATTCATAGTAATGGAACCCGTCCGCATCGCAGTAGAAGTACTTGTTGTGCGCTGTTGCTCCCCTTTGGTCAATGAACGCATATGAGTACGGTTTCGACGTGGAGTCAACAATGTACTTCAATGTTTTCTTTTCAGTCTTGTGGGCGCTCTGCAATGTCTTGGAAAGAATTTTCATGTCGTCCGCATTATTTTTGAAAATCACCCAAGGGGTTGTGCAGTTCTTCATCTTCCTGGTGAGTTGTCCGGTAATCGACTGGATGGCCACTATCAAGCCGCAAGATATGTGCCTCGCCTTCGTGTAGAGCTTTGCAAGCTCCTTTCCCAGGTCTTTGCTCTGAGCATCATCGCCGGTATCGTCTATGTAGATGAGAATCTTGTGCTTCTTGCCGCTTTGAATGACCCGCTTCTGGGTCTCGACTATTCTCTGGATGACCTCGTTGGTCACTTCACTGGAAATGAATATGTTCTCGTGTCCCCTCTTTGCCAATTCTGCAACGGAAGAGTCGAACTCCACGGTGTCGCTTAGAATGTACACGGCATCGAATACATGCGCATAAACGTCGTCGATCCACCCAAGAACCTGAGCGGACTTCCCTCCCCCACGCGGCCCGCAGATTGTGACAGCCATGTTGCTTGGATCGGGAAGTGGATAGGGTATGCGCTTGTCTCTAGTAGAGCGGTGGCGCGGAATGAGCGGCTTTGGCTGGTACATCGCTTATCTGTATGGTGAATATATTTTCTCGCTATGGTATACATACAAACATGGTCTTGAGAGAATACTATTTTAGCACCCAGAATGCCGCTACGTTCGTCATACAGCCCCAGGTGTACTGCGCTGCGTGGAAGATTCTAGAGGTCAGTTTCACGCAGGATTGGGACCTCGTTCACGAACGAAACAATCAGATCCGTTTTGTCGAGGAAGGATCCTCCGATATCAAGACGGCGGTTATTCCAACAGGGACTTATACCATTGCGGATTTTCCTCAAGCAATCGCGGATGCAATGACAGCCGCCGGATCTGGTACGTACACTGTGGCATACTCACATATCACCAAGAGGCTCACCGTGTCCTCTCCTGGTACTCAGTATAAGATATTGGGGTCCTCGAGGGGCACTTCAGCTTCTCTTTTGGTGGGAATAGATAAGTCGGAGACGGGTTACGGCACCTCGTTTCTCATGAAGTTCCCCGTGAATCTCAGCGGGTCACATCCAGTTCTTCTATGCTCGCAGTACCTACAGAGCGACTACACAAGTACAATTCAGGTGCGGAGACGGGCATCAATGTGCTCGCTTGCATCATGCCGGACCGCTTCGGAGACGTTGTGACTTATCAAAGTAACAGCGACTTTGTCCGTTGCGGCAAAATGCTCTCTAAGGTAAACTTCATACTTGTCGATTCCTCCACAATGCAGGAGGTTCCAAGTAATGCCCCTGTGACCGTAAAGGTGGCCATTCTCGACGATGAGGGGGATCTATACGAAGGTGGGGTATTGTAATGACTTCGCGAGTGCGTTGCACGAGCCTAGATAACATCCACACCCTGCCCTATGAGAAGGGTTTTGTTTTCGTACATCGTTGTGACCAGTTGGACGTTGGTTGGAGGGGCCACTGAATGCTTCGTCACCAACCGGTAAAGTCCATCGGTGCCTTCAAAAGACAGGCCCGAATTTGGAAGCTCGTCGTTGGATTGAAACATGTATTCCAGACGGAACTGTTCGTTCTTGAATGCATTGAAGTCCAGTTCTACATCTTCAGAGTAATTGAGAGCATCGTTGGTTGAAAGCAGTCCGACCATGAGTGTCTCCGGATTGTTATCTGCATGCTCAAAGTCCCCATTGGTGGGGAGCGACCAGAGCGGTCCCAATTGGATGCGCCAGGAGGTGAGGTTCTGACTTTTGGCAATCTTGGACTTGTCTTTGGTGCGGTCTCCCACGTCATCGTCGGCGATAAACTCATGCTGTACGCCTATGAGACTCGTCACACCACTCATGTGGATGATGAAGTTATTTACGGAAGCCCCGGAGCATGCATTCTGCGTTTGCGTCTCCATGACATATTCGTACTTCAACGTGGCCCCACTCGCAATGCCCGAGAAGGTATCTTGGACGTACTTCGCATCCAGCGTAACGAATTGGCACATGAACTTCACGTCGCTCACTGTATAGGAAACAGCTGCTCCCGGGGCAGTCAAGAAGTCCTCGATCGGAGCGAGGTAGAGGGTGATTTCGAGGGCTTGGTTGGGCAGCATGGGAATGGGAAATGGTTGACCTCGCAGAGGATGAAAGAAGCCCAAAGGCATGTGATGACTGAAGTTGCACGCTGCAAATGAACCAAACTAGAGTCGCCGCCATATGCCTCTAGAGCCCCAATAAATCTCTTCTTGTGCACGGGCAGCCTCGAATAGATCTTAGAAAGATGGCGAGGATAATCTTGGATCTGAGCAACGACTCTCCCTCCCGCCTTCACAGTTGAGTTAGTCCAACACAAAACATTGTTTTGTGTTGGACTAACTCAGGGGGGTGTTTTATTATACACAAATCCACATATTTATACACAAATCCAGTCATATTGAACACAAATCCAGTCATATTGAACACAAATTGGCACCTGGTTGCCATGGAAACCGTTGCAAGTGGTCGCAGAGATGCAAGCTGAAAACATTGAGCTGCGACGTGAAATGGAAGACAAACTCGTTAGTCTTCAATCGAACATGCTGAATCAGCAACGGCGACTGCTGCAGGAGCAAGCGAACCAGTTTCAAAGCCTCCTTGCAAGCCTACGCCTTGGTGACGCCGGCGGCTTGAAGACCGAACCGACGTATCCCGCGCCGACGTACCCAGTTACGTCCCGCCCAATCGCACCTTCCCCGACACCTTTGACTGCGTCATCGTCGTCATTTTCCTCTGATATGGACCAGACGCTTTTCAAGTCGCCGCTGTCGACGATTCCTAAATATGATGGGATGGCAGGAGCGCAGAAACTGTATGAGTACATACAGAACGTTGACGAGTGCTTTGAACTCGCTGATTTGACGCCAAAACAACAATTTGTTCTCGGAACGTATCGACTCACCGGCGCAGCGCGCATGATGATTGGTAGTCATCAACAACTCGCCACAGAAGCCGACAAAGCACGGGATTGGGAAGATGTGAAGCGCTTGTTGCTCAAACGCTTCACCACTAAAGAACAACACTTGCTAGTTAGGCAACAGTTGTTTCAAATTAAACAAACTGGAACAGTGACCGAGTATACGCACCGTTTTGATATGCTGCTGATGCAACTACCCCAACGAGACACCGAAGAGACGTATGTGACGGTGTACCTGAATGGGTTGAAAGATGAAGTGAAGAGAGCAGTGTCATTGAACAG
>JADGKA010000575.1:0-17587 GCA_027604605.1 Borealophlyctis nickersoniae
GTGGTGCGGGGTCCCAAGTGACAAAGGATGCTAAAAAGCGCATTCACGATGCGCTGTTGGAGTGGAATTTGGTAAGGGATAGGCCAGTGCAACGGCGGGAACCGATGCTGGTGTGGCAGATTTTGGATAAGCCGGTGGAAAAGGCTGCGGGGGGACAAGGGGGGCAGGAACAGGGTGCTGGGGAAACAGACGGTGAGAAGGGGGAGGAGCAAAAGGGGGAGGAGGGTGGGAAGAATAAACGGCCTGCATTATAAGGCTTGCAAATTCTGATGCTATTCACACCAGTGGGTCACCGTCTTCATAGTCCGGCAACCTTTGTTCCATAGATTCATCAGGTTATGCTACCCACATGAGGTAACAAATACGTTCTTTTGTATTCAAAATCCCGGCAAATCAATTAAATGGGAGCAATGAAAAAAACTCCGAAATATTCACAAAATTCCTCCTTAAACACGGTTAAAGTTGCCGTCATTTGACATGACGTACGCTCCCGCCGCATCCTGCAATTGCCAAAAAGTAAATGTGAGACACTGCACGCATACCTCCAGGAGTAACCAATCCGCAAATTGCGCGCCGCTTCCTCACCTGCGCAACCCCGGACCTAACCCCATAACTAATCGCCTCACTCTTCGCAGCCTGCAGCGTATGCCCCTTCTCCATCGTATGTCCATGCACAACCTTCCACAGCCACAACGACCACAACCCACTCATGACCCATCCACCCATCGCAACAAAGCAAAACACGCCCGCCAGAACTTTTCCGTTCGTTAAAGCCGCCAGGGCGTTGATGAACCCGGCGCCACCGGATCCAGGGATGCCTACTGCCATGTAGAACGCAAAGAGGATGTGGAGACCCCCAAAGAGGAGGTAGATGTAGGTGTAGAGAGCTGTGGAGCGGGTGTAGGACCAGTAGACGGGGCGGTACCAGAGGTAGAGGGAGCAGGCGCCGATGAAGGGGATGTAGACTAGACTGACCTGGAAGACGTTAAGGGAGAGAAAATCAGAGATGCACCCATGTGGACGTGGTTTTGCTTACTGTGGGAATACTCACCCCAAACCCACTAGCCACGTACTCCAAGTTATCCGGATGAGTGATCAGCAACAACAAACAAGCGACCATATTAAACACCAACAACGCCTGAGTCCCCAACCACAACTGATACAATTTCTTCACGGTGGGTTTGTACCCCTCGGGCACCTCTGCATCGATATCATGATAAAACAGCGGGTAAAATTTCGGCCAATTCGGGGGATGGAGCCCCGCTGCTCGCATCGACTCCCTCTCCCTTGCTAATGCCGCCTCCCGCGCCGCAAGTTCTTCCTCCCGTTTGCGTAATTCATCTTCCCGGGCGTTCAGGGATGCGGCTGCGCGGACGTGTGAGGCGTCAAAGGAGGGTTGCGGGGGTTGGATTCCGCCCTTCTGCGGAGGTGGGGAGGCGGGGCGGGAGTCGTTGAGGGTTGAGGAGGAGGAGTGGAGGTTGTAGGGGGTTGCTTCAAAGTCGTTGGAGGTGTAGCCGGAGCCGAGGGCGTGGGAAATGGAAGGGTCCGCAAAGGGGTTTCCGAGGTCCTCCTCTTGCGTGTAGTTGAAGTGTGACATGTTTTACGACGTGGCAAGTGTCTGTGGGGTGGGTAGATTCTGTGGGTTGAATGAGGACGGTCCTGCGTGCAGGTTTACAAAAGCTTCAGACTGCGATCAAAATGTGGGGATCCCCTTCCGTTCCCCTTCCTTTCGTTTGTGAGAAGGAAGCAAAGGCCAAGGAGAACCAGAATTGTCACACGAACTCCTGAGCTCCGCCGCAACCAGCAAGATGAAATGTTCCAAAAACGCGACGGGGTATCCATATCAAACACATCCCAACACCTCGCTTTGTTTACACATTTCATTCCATTTGATACTCAAACAAACAACATTACAGGGTTTCCTTTCAACTGTCCAATACGTACAAAATCCCATCCTTCCATCACCACAACGCAGCACCAAGTCCGCTCATACCAAGCGCCCCAATCAACACCTCCGCCCGCATGGCATAACTGGCTTTCCCACCACCCTGCGTAGGGCCCGTCGCTCCGGGGTTGCTGCCGCCCGGGTTGCCTGGACCGATGGCAATGGTCGTGTTGGAGAGACCCGCTTCGTTGGAGTAGTCGGGTTGTTGGAGACTTGGGAAAAAGAAGAACCAGACTGACGTGGTGGCAAAAGTGTGGGGAAGTCAGGGGGGATGTGGGAACGCAACTACACGTTATATAGCTCGCCGAAAATGCTTGGGCCCGGAATCGACTCGTTTCCCGCTCCCGTAAAAGCATCTGTAAATTGAAGCATTTTAATCAAAATTCAAAGCTCTCAAGCTCGGGAGCTTGAGAGAAGCTTGAGCATCAGGAGAGCTCGACGCGCATTCTGGATACCCGCAAGCTTCCCTTTGTGTTCTCCTGCGACCTCGCCTGCGACCGACAACTTCATTGCTCCACCTCCCAATTGACCTCTGAAATGAACGCTGCAACAGAACGAGACCCTCTTCTATCCAGAGCCCTTCCCACCCTTCCAGACACATCCCCACAAGAGACGGATGCCGGCCATGTCACTATCGACGCCACAATCTATGCCCGCCAAGTCCGCATCACGCGCCGCTTGAAGACCCTATTCGTGTCCCACCTCATACCCATCCTGCTCTCCACCTACTACCTCATCTTCCACGTTCTCCCCAACCTACCCAACTACCAAACCCCCATCTACACCCGCTTCAAACCTCGTACTGCTGCACTCCTCTTACTGATCACGCCGTACGTCGCGCTGTTGTGTGCTGTTGCGGGGTGGTGGCGGTTCAGACCACCTACAGACCCGAGTAAAGCACCGCAACTACCCGTCTCTGCGTGGCAGTGGTGGAAGATTAGACGGCATAAATGTGACGATAAGATTATTGAACTTGCGACGTGGTGGTGCGAGCACCCGGCAAGTTTGAGGAGGAGGGCGGAAGGGGCTACGTGTGTGTGGTTGTTGTGGACTGTGTCGGCTTCATTGGCTGCTATCTGGTTGCTCATAATTGGGTTTGAGGTAATTATATGGCCCCTGCTGTGGTTGATTTGCTTCTGACGTGTTATCTGTCCACCAGGCCTCCCTTGCAAATCAAACAACCTTCCCCCTCCACGCTATCATCCCAACTGCTATTCTCCTCATTGGCCGCTACTTTACGTCTGTTTATGGATGGGGTCGCGACAAGTATCTGCACTGGTTTCCGATTGAAGGTCGTGGTGATCCCACATCTCCCAATGCAGTGCGCGTTCCAATATATGATTTGGAAGATGCGTTGGAGGCAGAGGAAGGACGATGGGATTGCTTTGGTGTATTTCCGGAGAGCTGGGCGTACTGGGCCGCCGAACTTTCTCTGTTGGTTTTGGTGGCCTTTGAGTGGTAATTGGTCGAGCAGGAAATATCGATTGAAATGATGGAGGACTATTATCTGTAACCTGCGAATGCATCCCACTGTCCGTGTTCCTATCAGCCAACAAATAGGCCTTGTGTTTATTCACACCATGTGGAGCAGAGAAGCTCGTTGCGTAAGGTTTAGGGGGTAAGAGTATGTGCCAACGGAAGGACAAAAGAAAGGAGCTGGAGCTCTCGTCCGACGCCGTCCACCGCCCACCGTCCACCGCCGACCCACGCACCTTCGACCCTCCGCCCTGCGCCTTTCCCCCCGTCTTGCACCGTCCACCATTGCCTACATTCTATGCCTAAATCGTTTCTTCGCCCAAACCTCACGTCCCAATCCACCTCTCCTTCATCAACTCAACGTAGGACGGGAACGGGGAAATTTCGTAGGTATATGAGTGGTAGCGGCCGTGGTCAACGACCATGTTTCTCTCGGCTGCAGCAACATGAATCCTATCGCTCATCATCAAGTTGTTTGGTAGGTTCATGTACCTCAGCTTGCGTGATGCATACATGAACTTCGGGACGCCTTCCTCTGTGACAACGCCTTCCTCTGTGTCAGGTAAAATTTCCAATAGCCGCAGGTTGGGTGCGCATTCTCTGAGGCACTCCAATATATGGTCTCCGGGATTGGAATGCACCTCCTCTCCGTCCTCGTAATGGAAATCCAACGAGAAACTTTCAAGCGTGGGGCCGGTATGCCTCAGAAACGCGTGAAGTTCATTCGCGTCAATGTTGACGTCATTCCAGCCAAAGATTTGACAACCTCGTAAGGATGGCCCCTGCGCGAAGGGGCGTATAGTTGTCAGACAACGGCAGTTGATGCGTAAATATTTCAAAGTTGTGCAAGTGGATGCAACGAGTTGGAGCATTTCGTCAGAAACGTTGTAGGATAAGCCAAGGGAGAGTAGATGTGGCATCGAGTGGAGGAGATGGCGAATTGGAGCCATGTCTGCGTTGTAAGGCGTTGAAAAGTTTCGGAGATTCGGGCAATTGGAGGCGACTTTGCGAAAGATAGAATTCGTTACACATCGGTTTTCCACGCCGCTGACGGTGAATTTCAGGGATTCCAGGTTTGAGCCAAGGCTGTCTGCCATATCCAACAACGGCCCAGAGGGGAACGGCTCTCCGTGAACACATGCCACAGAAAAATTTAAAGCTTTGAGCTGTTTAAACCCGCCTTGCCAGATCTCTTTACTTCCGGGCGGATGGTTCTTCCAATAGTCCCCCCGACCAACGTCATTCAGCTCCTCTGACAAAACCGTAGTATGGAGCGAAATAAGGTTGGGCGAATGCAAAAAGAGGGAAAGCAAATTTCCCACTTTAACTGGATGGACGTCCAATTCAATCATCCGTAGCCCAGCCATTGCTGGACTCGGGTGAAGACAAACTTCCGAGGGATAAGCCCCGACTATCAAACTCCTCACGTTGCCTCCCATCATTTTCACGGTCCACGGATGAACAAACTTCCTTGGCGGAAACTTGTGGGACACTGTCACTTCCTTCCAGAATAGGGACCAGGCCACCCGCCTCCAAGCCTTATTTATCTGGCTACATGCGGCGAAGGTCCTTTTCTGGTCCTCTGGGTGTATGGCACGTAAGATGCCGCGGAGGAGCTCTGGTGCTGGGCGTGAGGTCAACCGGGCGAGGCGGCGGGAGCGATCCTGTTGCTCGAGCCAAGCGTCGCAAGCGTCGACTGCCGCGCAAGCTTCGTCTGTTTGCAGACTGGACAGCAGTCGTCTGCAAGTGGATATGAGAGATGCAGTGGTGGTTGTGGAGGTCATCTCGCTTTGTGGTGGGAGGAACGAAGCGTGGGAATGATGGGAAGCTGGGAAGATTGTTCTGAGAGAAAATGAGAAGGCTGCGCATTCCTCCAAGCTTCTCTCGGACACCCCATCTACCAGAAACGGAAGCTTATTGATTTCGAGATGAATTGGCCAATCAACGCACGCCAACCACAAGCACCGTTCGCGTCCTTTCCATCGCGATCTCCCAGTCTCCGCATCTTCATAACCGCGGGCATAGATAACCACCCCCGTATCCCTCACCCCCCGCCCAAAGCACCTCTTCTACCCCAATGAAAGGCCTCAAGCTTTTCCTCCTCCTCGCGACACTCCTCGCTCTCTTCCTGGCAGTCAGCGCCGACGAAGCAGTCTCCGCCGGCGACGCCGATGCCGACTCTGCGTTCGTCAATGTCCAAGACCCCGTCGCCCCGTCAGAGTCCTCCTCATCCGCTGCGCCCGCGCAGTCTCTTCCTGCGGGGTTCAGCATCTCGCCAGAAGACGAGGCAAAGATCCGCGAGGGGGGTGAGAAGTTTCAGTTTGAGACGGAGGTGAACCGGTTGATGAAGTTGATTATCAACAGTTTGTACAAGACGAAAGGTGGGGATTTGAAAACGCGTGCTCGTTTTGAGTCTTAGAGAGGGGTGGGGTTTGTTTCGGACGGTTGGTGCGCATGTCTGACACTTCATTTTGCTCAATCATTCAGAAATTTTCCTTCGTGAGCTTATTTCCGTAAGTGTTTCCACGCATCTCATTCTTTTCCATCAAATCTTGACTTGTGGTAGCGATGAATGCTAAGGCTCGTGACGATCTCCCCATCTATAGAACGCCTCAGATGCTCTGGATAAGATCCGATTCCTCTCCCTCACCAACAGTGAACTCCTTGGCGACACCCGTGACCTGAAGATCACTATTGTGGCCGACAAGGAGAGGAAGACGCTTACCATTGCAGACACTGGAATTGGGATGACCAAGAAGAATTTGAAGGAGAACTTGGGCACGATTGCCAAGGTACGATGCGGAAGAGCAGTTGACGTTTGCATGAGAGGTTTTGGACTGACTCGCGACGGCTTCGTTGTATTGCCGTAGTCGGGTACTGCGGACTTTTTGTCGCAGATGGAGGGGAACAAGACGGATAGTAATCTCATTGGTCAATTCGGTGTCGGTTTCTACTCTGTTTTCCTGGTCGCGGATTCCGTGACCGTCGTTACCAAACACAACGATGACAAGCAATACATTTGGGAATCGAACTCGGAGAGCGGTAGGTTCACTTTGGGTTGCGTTTGGCGGACTGGGACCAAAGTGAAGGTGGCCTAACGATTAAACCGCCCTCAGACTTCAGCATCATCGAAGACCCGCGCGGAAACACGATTGGCCGTGGGACCCAAATCATCATGCACTTGAAGGACGATGCCCTCGAGTATTTGCAGGACAGTAGACTCCAAGAGCTCATCAGCAAGTACAGCGAGTTCATCAACTTCCCAATCTACCTCTGGGCAACCAAGACTGAAACCGAAGAAGTCCCTATTGAGGAAGAGTCTGAGGAGAACCCTGCTGCTTCCGACGAGGAAGTGGAAGACGTCACGGACAAGGAGAAGGATGAGGAGAAGAAGCCAAAGACCAAAACGATCACCAAAACGTCCACCGACTGGAAGATGATGAACCAAAACAAACCCATTTGGACCCGTCGTCCCAGCGAAGTCACACCTGAGGAGTACGACGAATTTTACATGTCGTTCACCAAGGACTACAAGAAACCAATGGGTCACATCCACTTCCGCGCCGAGGGTGACGTCGAGTTCAGCTCCATCCTGTACATCTCCGCCACTCCACCCCCTCAATTCCTCCAAACCGCCACCCTCACCAAGAACATCAAACTCTTTGTCCGCCGCGTATTCATTGATGACGCCAGTGACTTCCTTCCCCGATGGCTCAACTTCATCAAGGGTCTCGTTGACTCCGACGACCTCCCTCTCAACGTCTCACGCGAGACGCTCCAACAACACTCGATCCTCAAAATCATCCGCAAACGTCTCGTCGCTAAAGCCATCGAAATGATTCGCCACTTGGCCCAAAACGAGCCCGAGCAGTACCTAGAGTTTTACAAACTGTACAGCAATGCGATCAAGATGGGTGTGTTGGATGACCGGACGCACAAGAACAAGTTGGTCAAGTTGTTGAGGTTCACGTCGAGCAAGTCGGATAATTTGACGAGTCTTGAGGAGTATGTGAACAGGATGAAGGGTGGACAGAAGCAGATTTACTACATTCCGGGCCAGAGTAAGGAGGCGTTGATGGAGTCCCCGTTTGTGGAGAAGATTATCGCGAGGGGATATGAAGTTCTGGTAGGTGTTAGTCTGCTGTTGGTTTGCGGAATGGAATGGACGTGCTGAACAGTCCCAATGTCTGATTTTCTCTTTTTAGTTCTTCACCGAGCCGATTGATGAGTACCTCACCCAAAGTCTGACCATGTTTGAGCAACACCCGCTGCAAAATGTGGGCAAGACTGGTGTCAAATTCGGAGACGAAGGTAAACAACAGACACAACATTACTTGTTACCCAACTTTCACTTACCCTTGGAATGAAATACCACCCACAGACGACAAAACCGAAGACTCCCTCGCCGACCTCACCGAAAAATACAAACCCCTCATTGACTACTTCAAAACCACCCTCTCGGAATGGGTCGACACAGTCCGCATCTCCAAGCAACTCCTCCACTCCCCCTGCTCGGTCATGTCCAACGAATACGGCGTCAGCGGCAACATGGAACGTATCATGCAAGCCCAAGCGCTAGCAAACAAGGACGATTTCCAAATGCAGATGATGTTGAAGATGAAGAAAACGTTGGAGATTAACCCTGACCACCCTGTGATTAAGGCTCTGTTGAAGAAGGTGGAAAAGGGGAAGGGGAAGGAGGTGGAGGATACGGCGTATGTGTTGTTTGAGGCTACGGCGGTCGCGAGTGGGTTTGATGTGAGACGGCCAAAAGATTTCGCGAAAAAGATTGAGATGGTTGTTAGGAAGAATTTGGGGGTGGGTGAGGATGAGGAGGCGAAAGTGGAGGTTGTGCCGGCGCCGGAGAAGAAGGCGGAGGAGGTGAAGGAGGATGAGAAGGCGAAGGTGGAGGAGGAGGAAAGTGAGGCGAAGAAGGAGGAGGCGGAGGATGTGGAGCATGATGAGTTGTAGATAAAGCAGAGGGACTTTCTGGAAGTTTCAAAGCTGTGTCCATTTAATACATTAGCTCGTATATTGTCCGAAGCTGTGCAGAAGCTGCGTGGGTGAAGGGCGAAAACGACATTCAGAAAGCACAGTTTGGTTTTTAAAAAAATTAAATTCTTTTAAATAAGAGGTTGGCACAAACACAACCTTGGCGCAACAGCACCTGGCCTTCTGAGCCACGAACACCAACCCATCCATCCCAATCATCATCACCCCTCACCCCACCACCCAATCCAGCATTACGCAGTTTCACTCCCCTCCAACTCCAAAAACTCTCCCATAGCCTTCACAACCTCGCCCACACACTCCCTTTCCATATGCATATGATGCCCACCCGGCACGACAACCTTGGTCAAATGCCTAAAACTATCCAACCGCGCTTTAAACCTCGAACTCTCCAAATCCCATATCGTGGACCCCTCCGCGGCGATCACGGCGACTGGGCATATGATGGCTTTGAAGAAGCGGAGGAGGAGGGCTTCGGGGGTGTGGAGGAATGCCCAGAGGGTGAGTCGGGGGTCGGTGCGCCAGATGTAGCGGAGTTCGCCTTGGATGGGTGGGTGGCGGCGGTGTGGTTGTGGTGCAGACGGAGAGGTAGAGGAGGAAGAGGAAGAGGAGGCAGGTGTAGCTGGCAAATCATCCACGACGGGTTCCAACCCGCGTTCGCACAACAACCTCGCGGCTTCGAGGTTGACTTTTGTGAACCCGTTCATTCTCGCGCGCGCGGCGTCTTCGAAACTGTCGTAGACGCGGGTCGAGTTGCCCCATTTGTTGATTTCGCGGCGGCGGTGGATGAAGGCTGCCATTTCCGCGGGCGGGTCGCCTTGGAATTGGATGGCAGTGCCGATGGATTCGAGCATGATGAGGCGTTGCACGCGGGCGGGGTAGGTGCCGGTGAAGAACGCGGCAATGTGCCCGCCGGTGGAGTGGCCCAAGAGGGAGAAGGTGGGCCAGTTGAGCTCGTCTACTACGCCGAGAATGTCGTCCATCTGGCGAATGAGAAGAGAATTAATGTTTAGACATCTTTTAACAACTACCCTAAGAGATTGCACGACAAGAATGTATACCAAAACATACCATATCCCAAATGTAGTATCCTCCATGAGCCTGCCGGTGATCTGACAGACCATGACCGGCCAGATCTAGGCATACTACATATGCACCTTTCGCGGCAAGCAGAGGAGCTGCTAGATCAAAGCTATTTGCATTATCCAGCTGAAAAAATGAGATGAAAATGTTTAGGTTAGTTTCGAGCCCCACTCTTTGAAACCCCGTCCCCAGCATCAACTTTCCACCTCTCTCGGTATATCCAGCACCACCAAATCTTTCAAATCATCCTCAATTCCTGCTCCATTTCTGATCCTCGACTCCATCGTCACCAAACCCCGCCATCCTCTACATCCTCCACAGTTCCAAACCAGCGAATTTCATTCCAAATCATCCGACACCTACCCATCCGTGGATAGCCAAAATACATCTCTTCCCACCCATCTCCTTCCCCTCCACCGGCGGCTTTCCCCAAGCCTTTGCGCGCAGCGTAATATCGCTCGGAACCCGAAACGACAATTCCACCGGTGTAATCTCGGCAGCGGCGGCGATATTCACTCCCGGCAGCGACACCGACGCAATAGTCTGCTTTTGCACATCCTTTGGTCGGATCGTGTCGAGGATGGTCCCCTTTCGCGCGGCGGCAGCCACCGTTCCTGATACGGAAGGTACGGGTGCGAATCGCCCTTCTACGTGGACCAATCTCTGGGGAGTTGGGTAGAAGCATCGGCGCGACGGTGAGAGGGCCGGCTTTTTGTTGAGATGGTATGATGATGGGTCTGTTTTTGGTTGTTGTCGTGGGAACGGGGGTGGTTCCGTTGTTCCGCGAGGGTGAGGGTGCGGAAAGAAGGGTAAGGAGAAGGGCGCTGCGTGCGCTGGCGGAGTTGAAGGGGAACCTGGGACGGCGGCGGCTAGGGAAGGTTGAACAGGAGGGTGTGCGAACCGTGGAGGAGCTAGATTCCGCATGTCTTTGTGCGGCGGTGTGGGAAGTGTTGGTGGTGGTAGCGAAGGCGGTGCTAGGTGCGTGTTTCCTTCAGGCGACTTCCTCTTTAAAGAGCAGGAAGGTCCTTGGCAAGCAGAGGAAGGGTGATTGCAGGTTGAAGCCGACGTAACTCTCGCGGCAGGTGCCCCCGCATCGACTGCGGGGTTGGCATGCCCGGTCGCGCCGGGCACGACGGGACTAAATGAGAGGAACATATCTTTCGGAGCAGCCTATGCAGTCTGTACTCCTCAAGGGGTCGACGATTGGAAAGTGAAGGAAGACTGGCGGAACGCGAAGCGGAGAGACTGCGAAGAGCGCTTTCGTAGAGCTCTTTATAGGCGGAAAAGCGGAGGTGGAGACGAGGTGGATGTACTTTGAGTGGAAGATACAGATTCCCCGAAGCGACACAGGAGCAGTTGTAATTGAGAGCACGCAACGAACTACCAACAAGCAGGAATTGCGTCAAAAAAAAAGCAGCAGCAACAGGAGCGAACAAGCAGCAAGGCGGTCTATATATGCACGTACGTTAGTATGTTTGTATGTTCGTATGTTCGTATTGATAGCCACCGGCAATATGCATACCCTCTATTGAAAAAAAAGGACGCAGTCGATGAACGATGTCGCCGGAAACTCGGCCGGGACGCCGGGATTTCTTGAATCCGCGTGTGGCTCAATCAATCTGCACATCAATCACTGCGGTGGGTATCTATTCTCCCGACAAAAGACGCGCTTATTTGCCTATTCAATTGACAGCAACGCGCGCAGTCGTCCTGTAAGCAAATAACACCCGTATCAAAGCGACCATGCCAGATCGCATATTTTTGCACACTTTCAAGAACAAAGCTTTCAAGCGATTGTGCGCATAACTAAGACGGGCAAATGCTTGTCTCTTTCTCTAGGCGCAGTCCGGAGAAAGATCCCCCGACTGCACGCTTGCTATGGTTAAATTCCCGGTCAATGCATAATTTCCTGTCGGTTGAATGCAGTCCACCCCCGCATGCCCTGCCAGCGATAGTCTATCAGCTCGGCTGTAGCTTTGAAGCGAGATGCTATTTAGGATCCTATTTAAATGCCCAACCCTTTTTGTCTGCCATCTCCCAGGAGAACAAGCGAACTCCTCCAACTTTGTCCACCCACAAAAGCAACATTCGTATAGCCTCTCCACCAGGGAATTGTAAGCACGGCCCATTCGCCATCCCCCTCTTTATTCCCGTTGCGGTTTCTCTGCGTCACGGTCGGGAATGGTCTGGTCAAAGGTTCGTAATCTAAAGCAGTCAGCCGGTTTCTCCGCGAGCTTCATCGGGAACCTGATGCTGACCCTGTCCGCCGTTATGTTCAACATCTTCATGTCTTCTTTGTGAATTTCCATTGCTTTTTCTGACGCATTGGACCCAGTCGAACGTGCCTCAGTGGACCGCTTAGACAATCTCACCTGCCTCTGCTCCGCCTGTTCAGAAGAGGTATCGGAGACTCGAAATGAAATAGATACGTGAGCATTATAGGAAGATCGAGAGGATATGCAAATCTTCCCATAACTCTCACATAACCATTTCATCTGGAGTCTCCGAAACATCTTCTCAAGAGGAGGAGGAATCAGTGAGCTGAGAATACACATCGCAGTCGTCAATCCCTGGTACGTCAGCCTTCCTTGGATGGCCTAGCGAGTAAACAGGGACGACAGATAGCACACACAATTTGGAATCGAACGTGGAGCCATTGCGCTCGTCTGTATAAAAAGCCCGCCATCCGCCTTATGATTCCAGTCACTCCTACCTACCGGTTTCTCTGCCGTCACACTTGGGAATGGCAACGGGTTACCTAGTCTTCCTACCAGTCAGCCAGCTTCTCCGCGCGCTCCATTGGGGGTCTGATACGGTGCTTCTTCGTCCTGCACATCAGGCAACGGAGCATCTTACACGCGTATGAGTCCCTGCTGTGTCAGCCTTTCTTGGACGAATGAAAATGAATAGGAACAACAGACAACGGACAATATTTGTAATCGACCGTGGGCCTTTGCGCCGGCCAGTATAAAAAGGAGACGCTGGACTGCTTCTCACGGTGCATTTGAGGATGCCCTGCCGCGCCGCCTTGTGTGTTGCCTGTTGGGGGGTGCAATGAAAACCACAAGACAAGGGTCCCCAGTCCTCCTCGTTTTTGGATCGTGGAAAAGATTTTCCGAAGTTTCCAACGGACGGGAGAATGAATGAGATGGGTGTGGCGCATGGTGATTGGTTGATGATGTCCGGTTGACAAATGCGATTCAATCCCAAGCCAGGTTCATCCCCCCAAAACTGCGTCGTCCCACACGTCCAAAAGGCCACCCCAAATCCCTTCTTTTCGCCTGCTCCCATCGGCCACTCCACCCTCCGACAACTCCGCATATAGTCTTGGCGCCTTTACTCTTGGGAGATATAACCTCCCCACCATTTTGGTTCCTGCCTCTTGCTCAAGATAGATACTCCTCTTGTTGGCCATCTCTCGTCAGGCCGACGTCGATTCCACCACCCGTATCGGTGTAGCTTTTGAACGTACAAGACCCTCCCGTGATTCATTCCAGCCTCCTCCTCTGCAACTTCCACCCAAACCCCTGAGACCACCAACACAATGAGCACCCTCCAGAACATCCAGCCAAATATTACGCCCGACTACGTTATCAAATCGCTCAACTCTCTCAATCCCTTAATCGCCAGTACAAACATCGACCCCACTCTCTTCTTGGACCCCACGCAGCAGGTCTTTTACCCTGGCGAACTGGAAGCGCTTGTCGGTCTCAACAACAAGAAACGTCAGTTGGAGCAGGATGTAGGTCAGAGAAAGAACTTGTCCCACGTTCCCAACGCTACGGCTGCTGTTGTGAATAGTGCACAGGCTGCACCCGCTGCCGGTGGTAAGCTTTTTGTTGGAACTTTCCCATTGCGGATCGACCCATGGTTGAACATCATCATTGACCTATCGTTGTTTCTCCTTTGATTGCAGTCGCCAAGTCTGATGCGCATGCAGCTGCACCAGCACGAAAGAAGCCTGGAAGAAAGCCAGCGACGACGGAGCCCACAAACAAGCGGACGGCCCAGAATCGTGCTGCACAACGGGCATTTAGGGAGAGGAAGGAGCGTTACGTGAAGGAATTGGAGACGAGGGTTGCTGAGCTGGAGGATGCTCAAAGGAAAGCAGAGTCTGGGACCTTGTTGGCGGAAAATGAGAAATTGAGAAAGAAATTGAGCCAATTGGAGAGCGAGAACTCGGTATTGCGGGAAATGAGCTTCACGTTTGAATACCCAATCACTGGCGTCAACCCCGCGGTCGCATCGTCCATCCCCACAACCGTCCCCACGTCCATCCCATCCCCACCTGCCAGCTCCAGCGCCGGTCAGACACCTCAACAAGCAAACATGGACGGCTCACCATCGTTCTCTCAATCATCGCCCTTTTCCTCGGGCTCAACAGACGTCCCCTCGTTGGACGGAGAGTCATACGGAGAGTCCTACTCCCTGTTCGACACCAACTCGACAACATCCGGCATCAACAATCATCCAGATCTCGGCGACCTCACATCTCCCACCCTCAACCCAGACCACGACCAAATCCTTCAGAGCATATTCGGCAATAGCACCGACGTCACCGCCGGCGGCGTATCCGACCCCTTCTCCATCCTCTCCACCACCTCACCCTCCCCCTCCCAGCAGTACACAACAACAGACTTCAGCAAATTCTCATCACCCTCATTCACAGCCTACCGCGATACACCCAACGACCCCTTCACCCCAACCTTCGACAACCCATCATTGCCAATCTTTAACGATAATGAGTTTGATGATTTACTCAACCTTGGCGCAGCGACGCAGTCACCTCCGCCGTCGTCGGACGCGAATAAGGGTGACGGTACCAACCCTTGCGCGGCGCTCAAGGCGGAGATTAAGGATCTGATTGATGATAATGGCGCCATTGATGAGCTTTGCCAGATCTTCACGGTAGGATTTGAAGGATTTTTCTGCCGCTTTTTTTTTTGGGCCACGAACACGTATACTTACATAAATGTCGTTTGCTTTGCACAGACAAAAGCACAATGCTCAGAAATGAAAACCCTCCAATCGCAAATCATTTCCGCGTGCGAGTCGGGCAAAAAGGACGAGGTGATGGATCTTTTGATGGTGGCAAAGGAGAAGAAGCGGATGCATATGGTAAAACTTCTTTCGGACTTTTCCACTTTTCGTTTGGTCTCGTAACTGACTCTCTCATTTTTTTTAGCTCCGTATCAAAGCAGGTGTAACAACACTCGCTCCCGAATTCCTCGGAATGTAAATCAAATCCGAAGGCAGACAAATATTTTATGCGGAATTATTTTTGAGCAACAACTCGTAAAGACCTGAAAAAAAATTTTGATGGCGTTTGTTGAACGGGGGTACCAGGGATGCAGAGCGTCCCCTATTGGTTGGTGCCGGCCCCCTTGCAACTATATTTTATGTTTCAAAATTCAGAAAAAAATTTGAAAGGGTTGATTTACCCTTTTGTGTATGAATGGTTTTTCAACAGCATGGGTCTCGGTGGTGTCGTTGGTTTTCAGTTCGTATTTGCGACATGACAGGAGATAAAATCATCTTGGCAGTTTATGTGAGGTTTGACAACTTTAATTGTGGTAGATATCTAACACGATGCGGACATGCCAACAAACAGCATTTGCTCAGAGTTAGATAACCTTGCTCGTCAAGGCCCTTATCAACGGTGCTACCACACAGACATACACCAAACAAAAGGAACACATTTGGGCAATTTTTAACTTGGGGGTGTGGTGTCCGTTAGAGGGTGTACTTTGCATGAATAATTTGAAGACCAATAATCCCGTATTCAAATTTCCATATGAGATATTTTTGAGTGGCTATGCCTGGCGACCAGCGCAGAATTCCAGAAAATCCCCACTTCAGCGCCGTCTCAAATTCAACAGCAACCCATGCTTCAACCCCATCGTGACGGTCAAGATGCCTTGCAAGTTTTGGTTGGGTACCAACGTAAAGTCGTAGCGTTGGATTATGCGGGCAAGCACCATCTATTATCAGGAAAAAAGGAACCAATTGAGAATTGTAAATCCCACTATGCATCGCAACGAATGGTGCTCTACCCACCCTCATCTCCAAATTGGCAAACCGCATGCCCACGCAAATAAAAGGACCGCCGCCAAAGGGCATATGAGCAGGGTTACGCCCGGCGCTTTCCTCGAACCATCGCTCAGGCCGAAACTCGTGTGCGTCTTTCCAGTACGTTTCGTCGAGCATGGCATTGCGTTGGTTTATGATGAATTCCGCCTGCCAAAGAAAAAAACGAGGGGGATGTGACTAAAAGGAACAATGAAAGGCACGAGGTTTGAGCCACGTACGCCAGCCGGAATTCGCCATTTCCCGCCTATGATTGTGGCCTTTTTGCATCCCCGACGGGTGACGGGGACCGGTGAGTGGATACGCAAGGATTCTTTCACGACCGCGTCGAGGTACCTAAAACGAAAAACACCCGATGTTACATTACGCTCTTTGTAGGACTCCAGGTCGCGACCCACAAATGGCCGCCCTTACTTGAGAGCCTGAACATCGGCGATGGAACACGGCACACCGCTTTTGCCAAGCACCGCTTCAACTTCTTTCTGCACTTTCGCTTTGACGTCTGGGTGTTGAGCGAGGAGGAGGAGAGTCCAGACCATGGTGTTGGCGGATGTGTCTTGTCCGGCGATGAAGAGCAGGACCATGTTGTCCACAATTTCTTCCATTGGGAGATTCTGCGTCCAAAGATACGACTTTTAGATGCGCGTACATAAGGGACCTTTTAAAACGAAGAAACATCTCACCTCCGTATCCTTCAAAACCCTCTCCAACAAATCCTCCTTCCCGCCTTTACTCTTGCCCAACTCCCCCTGCTTCGCTTCAATCACCCGTGTAACAATGTTCCTCATCTCTGCAACATCATCGTGCAGCCCGTCTTTGATGAAACCCCACACGCTCGGAGGTCCCGCAAGGGTGCGGCGAGTCATACCCGCTAAGATGTTGTCGAGGAGTTTGCCAGCCTTTTCCACGCCGTTGCTGGTACGGGAGACGAATGTGGGGGAACGGCGGGCTAGGAGGGCAAAGTCGACACCGAGGACAGCGCGGCCGAGTGCTTCAAGGGCGAGGGTGGAGAGGTCGGTGTAGACTTCGACGGGAGTGTCGGAGGCAGCGGCGACGTCCCAGATGGTGAAGAGGGAGTCGATGGTTTGGTTGATTTCGGCGATGGAGGCTGTGAGATGCGAGTTGGTGAAGGCGGCGGATATGACTTTGCTGAAATTGGGATGAAAGGGCATACATGTAATGATATTCGTGAGGACTGTATTCTAGTTTCATGCAGGCAATGTTTGAAGGGAGCGTTACCGGTGCTTCTTCCAATGTTCTCCTTCCAAAGTGATGACGGTACTCTTGCCAACGAGTCTGTAAACGCAATTAAGATCTCAACACAAAAACAAAAGTCCGTTCAAGTACGGCAACTGCAAACGCGAAACGGCGGACATCATACCCAAAAGTCGCCACAGCATTTTTAGATCTCCCAAACCTCTCCGTATCGCCAGTTATTTCCTTCGCCAAAGCCTGCCCACACACACACATTTTCAATCAACGCGCAGTCATGGCAGTAAACGCGTTTACATCCTGACTAACCGCATCAGTGACAAGATACAGATCATTCCAAAGGAGTTGAATGCGGCCGATAGGACCCACTTCACTCGCGACTTTCTCAAAATACAGATAGGCCGTTTGGTCCTTTGCATATTTGCGAATCTTAAAAAAGGAGCCGAAGATGGGGAGCCCATCTTTGTGTTTTGGGACATTTGTGGTGGGAAAGGCCACTTGGTACTACAAATGTCCGTAGAAATAGGCATTAAATGGGAGACAAGCTCAGGAGGGGGCATGTGGCAGGACGTACGAGTGCATACAACCCGCTCAAGGCACTGACGGCGGCCAACCCGCCCACCACAGGGTTTTGGTTGAGGAAACCGAGGGTGGAAGAGACGGTTTCCTCGATGGTTTCTGGGAGTGTTATGAGGGGCATTTTGGAGTATTGACGGGTTTACGCGGGGGGTTGGAGAAGCATCTGGGGAGATTTTGAGGACGGCGGAGGGAGGG
>JADGKA010000576.1:0-17563 GCA_027604605.1 Borealophlyctis nickersoniae
GCATAGTGGGGTTTGTGACGTCCAGGCTGGGACGGGTGACGCCGTTGAGGGTGCCGGTGGTGGCGACGGTTTGTGTGGATGGCACGGTGCGGAAACTGACGCCGCTACCTCTCCTTCCACCGATCCCGGTGTGGATATGGTGGGAACTCGGTCGGTCAGTGGCGTTGCAGGCGAGGCAGACGCTCCTTTCGCTCGTTCCTTCGCCGAAGCTGCTGACGGTCGTGCGGCGTTTGAGGGTTGAGCCCATCATCGAGACGTCGCAGAGGAGCAGTGGGTGGTCGAGGAGGTCCATGGCTGATGGGCGGAGGGATGCGTCGCGGTTGAGCATGGACTGGATGAGGGATGCAATGTCGGGGTGGGATTCGACGAATGTGGGCGGGAGTTTGTGGGATGTTTTTACGGCGTTGAGAGTCTGGAATTCGTGGCTGGTGAGTGACAGACACGACACTAACTGAAAAGCGCGGGTCGAAACCTACCACAACTCTCTCCATCCCAGTCCCAAACTCCGAGAACAACTCAAAGAGAAGTATGCCCAACGAGTAAATATCCGACTTTGTGGTGCACAGTTGGGATGTAAGGATTTCGGGAGCAATGTAAAACCAAGTGCCGTGATCGGTGGATGCCACCAAAACCTTATCTTCTCCCATGGGCGTGGGAGTCCGTGGAGTGGAAGGGGACAGGATGTGGTCCGCGACGGTTTTGGCAAGACCGAAATCGCCGAGGTACACGTGGTCGGATTGGACAAAGATCTTTTTGAAGAGACGATTTATGTTAGATTGACTGAGGATGAAAGAAACCGACTGTGAAAATGCAAAGACAAATGAAAAAAAATTTGACCTACATTCTCTGGCTTTATGTCACGGTGGATCACGTTCTGGGAATGAACATGCGCGAGACCTTCGATGATTTGCTGCAACCAGGAAAAATATAAACCTTGTCAGTCGATTGTACGAAACGTCAAATCATGAAATGGCTCTACACCACGTACCCTGAAAATCGACAGGTTAACGTCTCTATCAATGCCATTTCTCTTTTCAAGCCACCTCCGCAAATCATTGAAAGGACACAACTGCATTTGGATGAACAATGTGGCATTGTGCGTCTTCTTCACAGGTTTACGCGTCAGGCCACGACTGCCGCCGGTCATTATCGAGAGGGATGTGTCACCCGTCACATCCACACTTTCCGTCCCGTCCTGAGACTCGTCCTCGGAATCGTCGTCTTCCGACTCGGAGCAGGAAGCGCATTCCTCGCTTTCAGACACCGGTTCAATCCATGCGTTGTAGTAACGGACAACGTTGGGGTGGTTGCTGAGACTAGCAAAAGTTTTGACTTCGCGAATCAGGCGACTGTCGGATTGCGAGAGTGTACGGCGATGGGTATTTTTGGTCGAGGAGGGCGGAGGGGACGCCGATGTGAAGAGGGCGAAATTTTCAATGTTGCTCGTCAGACGGACTTTTTTGATGGCGTAGTGCTGGCCATCCAAGCGGTTGACGGCGCGGTAGACGGTGCCAAAGCCGCCACGACCGAGGCAGTTCAATTCTTCAAATTCTTTCCTGTATCGCGAATCAGGGGCATTCTGCTTTGTGGACTCCGGTGACATTTCCCTCAAGGTCACCACCAAACACTCTCCCGCTCCCAATCCTTCACCAACCACTACTCCCTCTGCGGCCAACTTTCCCACAGCCAGCTCCACCAAAAGTTCCCGTCCATCTGCCCGCACACCCCGTACGGGCGTTGTTGACACGATACGCGCAGGTCCGCGCGGATCGGGAATGGCTGGTGCGCGACTTTGATCCGGAAGGAGCCGCCAGAGCGGGAGGTCTTCAAGGCTGCTCGGTGACTCATAGGAGAAAACCTTTGCGCACGACGAATTGGCGTACAGGATGGTGTTGGACGCAGAATGGAGGAGAAGGATCGGGTCGGGGATCGCTTCGTAGGCAGCGAGGAGCAGGGGATTCAACTTGCAAAACTTCCGGGTGGACTTTGGTTGAGAGCCCGCGTGAGGCGGAATCACGACTCTTCCCAATCCCCGCCCGTCGCCGTCCTTCGCACCCTTCAAGCCACCTTTCCCACCACCCAACCCACGCCGTTCCCCACTTTCCTTCACATTCGTATCACCGCGCCTACCCCATCCACCCTTGACAGGAGCCTTTTTCCCCACAACACCGACATCCTCAATCTCAACACATTCATCGTCATCGCCATAATCAGAAGAAGATGAAGTACAAGGGGAAGGAGGCGGCGATTGAGTCAACAACATTTATCATTGACGGGTGGAATGTACGAAAGTGTATTCGTCCGTCCGAAGGATTTTGAATGGAATACACTTAATTTTGAGATTTCTGACGACGGTTTGTTGATTTGGATGAATCGACAAGGGTTTATGAGATTTTGTACAGATCGAAGGGACGAGACGGCGAAAGAGAATAGTGTGTTGTTTTTTTCCAAAAAAAAGAAGAAGAGAAAGTGGAAGAAGGAGGGAGTGAAAGTCTGGGAACCTAAACAGAACGAATGCTTCAGATGGCAGGTCGAACGCGACTGTGTTTACCAACGGCGAGTTTGTTTACCTTTCACTTATCTAGGAGCATACGGGTCAGAAGGCCAAGGAGGTCCTTTCCAGGAACGTCGACTGGAGTGTAGGTATGGGAAAGACGACTGGCAAAGGAAGGGAATGTAGTTGTATGTGATGAGGTCAAAGTGATATTCAGGATGGAGGCGATAGCGATAGGAGTAGGACGACGAGGAGGGAGAGAGGGGGAGATGGGCAGGAAGGCAGGCGGGGAGATAGGGGATACCCTTTGAGAGTGGATAGGTTGTTGCCGTTTACACACTGTGGGAACCTGTGTACGTTGTGGGCAATGGAGATGAGCGGGGAGGACGGAAGAAGCAGGAACAAAGGGACGAGTCTCGCCTTTGCATTGCTCGTATGGCGCCAACCACCATGCAGATCCAGCCACACCGTAAACGCGACAGAGGTCACCTGCGCGCAGCTGCGATGCAAAATTGCTGGGTATCCACTAATTCCTCGTACTTACACTCCCTCTATCCTACATTCAACGGTAGCCTTGCGAAGAAATAGAAAAAGTGGACCTTTTGTTTTTGAATGTTCGCGATGTTCGTGTCGCTACTTCCAGCGCTTTGTTCTATGTGGAGGCTTCAAATTCCGGTGTTTGTTTGTCACCGCCATCTGAATCGTCGCCAAGTTTCCCAAGTTTACCGCTTACCAAATCGAAATACATCCCAAATTCGCTTTCTCACGCCTTCCTTCCACTCATCCAATCAAATAATTCTTAGGGTTAGGGTTAGAAGGTTGCAGCTGCTCTTCATTATCAGTCGTCTCAATCTTAGACGCGCAGCCGCAGTGCCCTCCCCGACATACTCTCATGCGCAATTTCATCGCTACTTTGCTACCGATTCAAATGTCCCCTCGCCAGTGGAATCAAGGAAAAGCCTGCCGTTTAGGGTACCTGTACGCAAATATGCTCATTGGAGCGCCCAAGAAGATGCTCTTGTACTTCGGGCGGTGAATGATGCAAAGGTGGCGGGGCAACGTCCATCGTGGGCAAGCATTGGGAAGCTCCTGGGCCGACATAGAGCGACCGTGCTCCTACGCTGGCGCAGAATTAATCCCAACTTAAAGAGGGGACCGTTCACTTCAGATGAAAAGATGTTCATCAAAAGCCAGGTGGAGGAACTTGTGAAATGTGGCAAGAAACCCAGCTGGACAGCGATGGCAAAAATGTTGGGTCGAAGTGATGTGCATATACAATCTATGTGGACAAATACTTTGAAGGAAGGATTGGTGAAAGGGAGGTGGTCTCGAAGAGAGGACAAGGTCCTCAAAACAGAAGTCGAAAAAGCATTCAACAACAAGCAGGCCCCCAAATGGTTTCGTATCGCGCAGCTGACTGGCCGATCCCAATCGGGCGTTTGGCGCAGGTGGAACGATATCTCTGATCCGTGCCTAAAGAAAGGCAAATGGTCAGAAGAAGAGGATGAGGAACTTTGCAGGGAAATACAGAAAGCACAAGTGTCTGATTCACGCATCCCCTGGAACCAAATTGGCCGACAGATGGGACGGTCACCAAACTCTGTGCTCTGGAGGGCGCGTTCCCAAAGCTTCAAGCTCAAACTCCTAGGTTGGGCAGTTTACTTCTTTAAGTCCATTTCAAGGCGCAAATGTCTGACCTTCCATGGACAACACAGCGTCCGGCAGACTAACTTTGTAGCAACATCCGCTCGCGTTGTAGCTCCGTTTGAAAAGCTGCAATTTCGATAATAGCAGGCTCTCCGTTTTAACAGCTTTCGTAACAGCTCTGCTTAGCTTCAATCCACTTTGAAATACAAAATGGTCGCGGCCTTGTGCAATCGTTCATCAGATGCTAGCTGCAGTGGTGGACAACCGTTTTTCCCATAATCCCTGCCTCGCGCAGGTTCAACGTCTACCAGATGCCCAACACCATTGCGTTCATTTGCAAAATTATAATGGAAGAAACCACTCTTGACCCCGTGCTGCGCAGGTGGGTTACCGTTCCAATACAAGCACGGGCAGATCAAAATTGGAGTAAGAAAGGCCAGCAGTGACAATGAACGGATTGTGGTTGGAAGATACGCGGATGCATTCAACAACACATCAAGCCGTCCAATCAATCCGGAAAAGTTCTGCCTCGCTAACCATTGCCTCAAAGCAATGATTCCAATATCAAGGTCCGAGGAGGTGACTTTTTTTCACCAAAGCGTTCCTTAGGCCAAAAAAATCCATCTGAGCGAAGATGGATCCCGTCCTGCCGGACCCTTCATGCCGGATCTGGCCTGCGCACGCAATATAAACAGTCCGGTCTTCTTCTTGAAAGAAGTTTCACGAATATAAGCTTTGTCCGGGTCCAGAAGAAGAAAGTTTCACGAACCTAAACTTTGTCTGGGTCCCCCCTCGCGGGCCTTAGCCACGTTTTTGCGATGAAAAAAAAAGGTATGATGTGTCGGATACCGTACTGGCCGTCGAACCACGGCGGCATGACACTTTCTGGGTGCAGCGTAAAGTGAAGACTTGTACCAGTCAAAAGGGAACCGGGAGAAACGGTATCGCATTTGCAACATGCCTCTGCGCAAACCAAAAAAAAACAATCTTCTGGTAGGGAAGCCAATGGTTTGGGTACCCTTCCTGCCAAGGGGTACCCAACAGTGGGAATGGGAATTTCTGTGCGCGCAGAGCAAGAGAGAGTAGTACTAGATAGGCTGTCAATTAATTTGATTGGCGCCGAGAAGCCGTTTGCGCTCACAAACGCGCTTTTGGGGGGGGGAACTGCGCGCGCGCACGCAGATGGCCAGGGGCGGAAGGCAAACACAAAATGGTTGTCGATATTTTATACATCCGGCTTCGGAGCAGCGCGCTGCATACATCCGACCGCATTTATGTTAATGTAACAATATTGGACCAAGGAAGTACGGAGCTTCACTGTAGGAGACTGGCATTGCAGAAGCCAAAAAAAAAAAAAAATGTATCAATCATCAAGTAATGCGTAACGGCGCGTATTCCGTTCACCAAAGCCACGCTAGTGGTTACTGAATCATGTGCAACGAGGACTCTTACATCGGCATCATTCAGTTTCGTCTTGTTGCTATCGTCTTCATTTGTAGCGGTCTCTCCTGGCGTCGCCTCGCATGACGCATAGCATCCGCAAGAAATGCCAATTTCAAAATAGCAACCATCCTGGCAATCAACGTAGCAGTGTGTATAAAGTAGCGATGCCCCTGTATATTACCAAGTTTGCGCTATGGCGAACAATACGCTTGAATCATTTGCGGTGTCCGAGACCCACTAGCCTGCGTAGGGTTTCCACTTTTTTTTCTGCGATCAACCCTACGCTCATCCGGCCCAAGGACGAAATTTCCACAACGAGGGAAAAGAACCACCGCCGGCAAACCGCATTTGCCATAACTCAAGAGTCCGACACGCCATTGCATTTTATGCACAAAGAACGACGGCTATTCGTTATGAACAATACCGGATCCTGCCTGTTAATTCCAATTAGTATCATCATTTTTTTCTGCCAGCTCGACGTACCCCTCATCCCAGCTAATTAAAGCATAATCATCGGAGGTATTCAATACACCTGAGTTGGCAAAAAAAAGGCCTGCTCCGAGCTTTACAGGTTGACCGGACTGATTTCGCCCAACGCAGAGATTGGATAACCTGTACGTTGAGGACCATCAAACAACGCTCAGAGAGTAGTATATGTCTCTGGACACAGCACGAGCACCTAGTTTCAGTGAGTGCGGCGCCAGGGCCTTTCCGGAATGCGCTTGGAGTACTGCGCATAAAAAAAAAAGAAACGCAGCTATGCCATTTTGGATACCCAAAGGGCCATCTAATTGATATGGGACACTCCACTTCCTGGGCACGCAAGCGCATGGATTTGGAGTAAATGAGGGGAGGCATACTATTCAAACAGGCTGGCGTCAAACTGAAAAAAAAGAAAAGTACCTGGGTCAGGTTGCAACCTGGATACCGTTCTCTGTTGACGGCCACCCAAAGAAGTGGGATGTTTGACTGTCTGCTGGAGGAGTCCAGCGCACACAGGTGTGAATAGAGTTGAACTTGACGTAGATGAACCTCTGTGGTTTAACGGTTAACAATTTGCAAGACTCAACTTGGTATGGGGCCCCGCGGTGCGCAAAAGGCAAACAGGAAAAAAAAGAGTCAGCGATATTTTTAGCAAAGTGCAGGGCAGTCGCCGGTTAACCTATGAAGTCGGGAATGACGCTGTGTCTTGGACATGCCGAGTCCGGTATGCCCATAGTCCGGCGCATCCCTCGTGGGCGCAATCCCGAGGTTTGCGCCGTATATTGAACCCTCTGGGCTTCTCCAGGGGCAACAGAAGGAGGAAGTTGAAGTGTTTGGGGTTGCATTGCCATCCACTGGATACCGTCCGGGCACAGCTTGGGGTATCCTTTTTGTGAAAGCACCCCAACGGCGTTTATCGCTCATTAAATGTGAATGAGGGGGTAAAACAGGTAAAAGTGAGGAAGAAGGCGACCCAAAAGACATTGCTACACCCCTTTTGTGATGCAGCCTTTTGGGGTATCATAATCTTCGCCTGTTGGAGTCTCATGGTCGGCCTTCCACCTTGAGATTGCAGTTCACCTAACGAACCGGTATACGGTTCGGTCATCCATCTTACTAATTGATACTTTCGCGTCGTTCGCACCCACAATGGCTCCGTGCGTGCTGTTGCGTGCGGTGACAACCAAAAGTCCCAACAAGATGCGTGCGTTGAACCAACAATAGGCTTCGACTGCCCACCCAGCAGTTTGAAGGGAGAGTTGGGTGATCCCGTTCAGACTGTCAAAGACCAAAATCAATACTTGTGCGGGGAAAGTGCATTGCAAAAACGGGTCACTTTGTTTGGCTGCATCACTAATGCTACTTTTACACAGGGAATCTAAACTAGCCCGCCATTTAAAAGCCCATGTAATACAGCACGGATATAAGATATTTTAGCACCGTCCAACTAGCTTACACAGTGGCCTCCTTGGCCGCGATAGCGGCGGACGTCGCCCCGGCCTGAACGAACCCAAGCGGGACCTTGGACGGCTCCCACCCTTCCGCCCACGGCAACCTCTCCTCCAAGAACACGGCATCCGCAACATTGACCGGTACCTCGAACCCATGCTGGTGTCCGAAGAAGTTTAGAAAGATGGCGGCTTCACCGTGCGCGAGGGTGAATTGTTTAGGACCAAAGTTGGCGTCGGGGTTGCGGGCTTTGGAATCGGCTTGACGGGTTTTGCGAGCTTTCGCCAGGGAGGTGACGTCGAGGCGACCGGTGTCTGGGTTGGCGAAGGAGCGAAGTTGGGCGTAGAGGGTTTGGTCGAGGGACCAGTTGTCGTGGACTGGGGAGAGGTTGAAGTCGTTTCGGGTCTGGGATCGGAAAGGAGGCAAAAGACCATCAATGTCATGCGCGGAGCAGAATGGAATGAACCCGGTGGCAGCGACAGATGAACATACCAAAGAAGCATCATGCTCAATTCCAAGGTGTTTCCTCAAATCATCCAACCCAAAAACAGTCTCCCCGGCCGCATTTTTCCGGGTAGGCACGAGCGCCAAAGAGGCGGCCGCCAACGCGCCACAGAAATCGACGGCGCATCCAACCTCCTTCAAGGCCGAGACGTACTGCTTTGGCGGGATGTTATGGCCGTCGCGCGGGAGCAGGCCGTGGTTTGCTAGGGCGTTGAGCATGGGGCAGGGCGAGCGGACGTCGTTGGGACCGGGCGGCGCGTATTGCGGGATGGAGGCGCCTTGAGCGACGGACGCGAACAAAATGAGTGGAGCTACAAGCTTGTACATGATTGAATCAAAGAGAAGTGTGTTGGGGATTCAGGGATGAGGTTCTGCGGGTTTTTATATGAGAGTTTCGCAGCTTGTGGGTGAGAGGGTGGGGATGGTGGGAGGAGGGCACGCCTTTTGTAGTGTTTCCCGTCAATGGTCCCGTGGGAACGAATTGTCATATTACCGGTAGACACTCTGTCGATCTCTTTCGACTAGTTTCACGTGCAGTTGCAATATGCTCCTCCGTAAACGCACAAAAAAATGAGACGCCATTCAAAAACAACAAAAATGGGTAGCAAAAAATGGTACCGTACGCAAAAGAGTTCAATGACGCGGGGTTCGGGACAATTTTTTCGGCATCGCACGTTTCCAAGTTCGACGCGTCGGACTTGCCGGAGCTCGTAACAAGCCCCATTCGAGTTATCGTACAAAGGAGCCCCTCGGCATCATTATTGCCATACGCTATCTCCTTTCGAATTTTCTTTTATTTTTTTTGTCTAGTCTAACGAACGTTGCAATCCTTCTCTTACATCATCGGTCAACACACCAGAAAGGGCGCCTTACCAGGCGGTAACTGACCAAATAATGAATCGTCGAGAGAGCCCCGACACATGAAAGGAAGTGCACGTGCGACAAGCTGCCAACCGCTACAATTTTGTATGGAGTGTCGCAGTGTCCGCAGGCACCGGAAGACGGTGTAACAAGGACGCGAAAGAAAAGACGCAGCAAAAAAAAACCTCAAGATCCGTCGGGAAATCGATGAGTATCCTGTAAAGAGACCCTTCGGCCATAGATGATGAACGAATTGCCTGAAGCAGGCGTGTCCAAGCAATCTGTCGTGTCCAAGCAATCTGTCGCAGACGCAACGAGAGACAACACGGACATTGGAACGGTCATTGATACCCATCGTCGCCATGGGTTTTCAAAATAAGGGAAGTCAAATAGGTCGGTACCATGGTGGTAGTTTGACTCGCGAAGGGAAACCGTCGCCAATCCGCATAAATCGCACTGGAGATGCTACGCAAACTCACCGACACACACCCGTAAATGCCAGTGAGCCATACAGCCCACTTTGTGCCCGTCTCCCATAACTTTATAACCTAGCTAGGTTGAAACTCAAACCGAAGTTTCGTGAAGTGTGTGTCGAGCCCAGTTGTCACTAAACGGTTCCACGATCGTTGCTTTTCCGGCGGTATGAATCCTCTGTCGAACGCATAGAAACCGCACCGCGGACTCTAAAACAATCCTATTCCCTGTCGCCCACAAACGGCCGTAAAACCTTTCCACCTGCTACTCTAAATACCATCACAATCACAGCAGCCACAACAGGCCCCAACCCCAACGACGCTCAACCCCCGCCGCACCACCAGGCACCCTATCCCCCGTCCCATTTTTCGACGTCTTAGTAGATGCCACCAAAAGGAAGATACCACCTTTTATAAGTCGCGCTACAAGTCGCCTTATATGTGGAGTCGTCGGTATCCCCAAGTTATGATAACCACGTTCAACGGACATTGATGCAACGAATCAGCAAGTGACACTCTTATCTTGCAGTACGGCATTAACACCTCCATCGCTAGTGCCATTGTGGAAAGGGGTCGGTCGCTTCAAGAGGCGAGGATCAACCCTCGCATCGCCTGCATAAATCTTCTTTTTTTTTGTTCTGACTTGACGTATACGTGGTTTTAACATGTATACGACATTTTACTATCCAATCTTCAAGCGTCATTGACGTGAAATATGCGGCTGCTTTTGACAGACGCACGATCGCATTTCGTATCTCCTGCAAAGCGTCAAGATTTTTTTTTTTACGATTCTGCTCTTGGTGTTCATCTCTGTGTCAAATCGGAAAGGGCGTAGAGTCCGAACTAACTCTCCGAGTTTCTGTTTGCGTGGTTGGGCGATGGCCCTTTGGGGACCGTTGCGCTTCGCGTTGCTGAACAACGAGAGAAACCGGGTCCGCGGTGTGACTCTCTTCGTATTGGGTGCACAAATATCTATGTTTTTTTCTGCCATTCTTGAATGTAGATGTGCGTAGTTAACCAGTGTCCTTCCAAAACTCACGTCTTGTCTGGCCATCCTACATCCTCCACTGCGGCCTCGCAAACACATTCGCAGCTTGCACCGCATTCGCAATTTGTTAGCATCGGTAACCCCATATACCTGAACGTCGGTACCGCCACTGGATCCAATGTACCTTGGCGGTTATCGAACACATCGTAGTTTATTTTTTGGTTCGTGTGCAGTGAGAGGTGACAAAAAGAGGATGGTTTTCATTTTCCTATGTGGATATCTCGTTGCAGGAAAAACAGGGTGGGGTCTGGAGATGGCGGTATGCGGATACCGTCGCGTTTGGTGCGCAGTCCGGCACGCCAGTTGGGACACCGCAGGGAGTCATGCGTGTAAGATGAATCTACAGGTTGGTTAATATGGGCAAACGACAGTAGAGGAAGCCTTAGATTCCTTGTCTCGCATTGAGGTCAGTTGTTTGTCTGGGCATATGGGCAGCATCAGTGATCGGCTGCGTTCTTGGTTTCGCCGTTAAGCCGCAGCCCATTGCATCGCATTGCATCGCTCAAGTATGAGCGGAAATGAGGCTTCGATGAGAGGGAATCTCTTTGCTTTACTTGATGTTACGGTTGTCCCATTTTTTTGGTATTGGTAGATCCACCATGTGGGAAAAAAAGGGAAACCAAGTTGGTCCGACGCCAGGCCGATACCTGACGGTGGCAGGCATCGGATTTGATGTCTAACGAACACGTAGTGGTTCTGCCATACTTGACAGCTAATCATATGTTTATGGCTATATCTCGAGCCACAGGCATTGCATTCTATCGTTCTGGAAGAGCGGAGACGGGCCAGTTCAACTGTTATGCTCTCTCTCTCTTGTTTTTGGTGGCGGTATCGTGTGTCGTTTTCGGGAAAACAGGCAAAAACGGGCTTCGACCGCAGGTCTACTTTGTCATGTCAAATTGAGCGGCATAGCCGCGACTCATAGCTGCAGTGACAGGTTCGTCTAGCCCGCGGTTCCCGGAGCGTTGCAACAAGTGATAATAACAGACAATCAATGATCAGTAATAGCAAAGTGGTAGAGGTAGCAGTGAACCACCGCGATCAGGGAGCGTCCGCCCGCCCTTCAGGTATCATAAAGGCGTAATGCCGTGTAGTGTTTATTTTTCGCTCTTTGTTCGCCCCATTGTTCGCGCATTGTCCTCGCTTCTCTCGCGCAGTCTTTGCCGGTTGCCGTATGATATTCCACCCCCTCCGGCATGCAAAAGCACTCGCCACGTGTATCTGTACCAACCTGTGGGTACCTACCCGGTTCCAAACCCTCCCAGGTCCAAATACTTTGGCGGGTTTCGCGTCATCGTCTTCCTTTTTTTGCTATTCAACCCCGACGCACGAAAAAAAACACAGATAGCCGAACACCACATGGATATTGTAACTTGATGAAGAAGTACAGTATCACCAGACGCTGATGGTGCGGCTTCGTTTACGTCAGGCGGTGCGAGACCGAACGTGGTCGATACAGCGGCGGCGGACAAAAAAAAATTATTACGGTTCCTTCGAAAACGATGCTTGGTAACTAACTACTGGGTTACCTTAAGCACCACCACTTTGCTTCCTCAGGTGTTGGGAAGGCCGTTCTATCTACCGTTTTTTGGAGCACGTCAAATCCAATCTGTCCCATCTCAAGAGTCTGTTTCCATAAAGGCGTCACCAATCGCTGCTCCGCAAACGGCGCCCCAAGGTCTGATGGCCCCCGGCACCTTGGCCACTCCATATCGACGACGTAGGTTTTTTTTCCCGTCCCAACTGGACGGTTCACTTGTTCCGGAACGCGAGGCGTTTGTGATTTCAACTGCTGTTCGTTTTCCGTGTTTGAACTTGAAATCATGATGGGGTTTGGTCGTATTGTGAACGAGACGAAACCTTGGGCCACATTTTTAAATGGCCTGGTCGAGAACTAATTTTTTTATTTCTGGCACCTCACAAGTTGGACGCATGTCAGTTTGCTCGGAACGCGGTGTTTGTTTTTACAAACTTACGCGTCTGCGTAGGCCCCCTTAAGTCCCAGGGGCAAAAAAAAAACACGATTTTGGGCAGCTTCATGTGCATATGAGTACCGTCGCTCTGAGACGCCAGCATAACGTTTGACATTTCAGCCAGGTGATCAAAATACTCCGAGTTTAGTCCGGCAGTTTAGCATTCTGGCTGTCAACCGAGGCATTTAGTTAGGTTATACCCTACTGCGTTCGTGATTTGAATTAAATGGGGCTGGCCGGCAGTTTCTGCGGTCACCGCAGGGGTGTCGATACACATGGGGGACAGGGATATGCTTTTTTGTACTAAGAAGGTATTTCATCTGAACAGAAAGGTTAGTTGGGTCATTGACCCCTGTTGACAGTTAGCTCATACACGTTCACGAAACACATGGCGCGTTTCCATCTCACGTAGTGTACGAGAGTTCGCGTCCTTGTTACATGGTGTTGCCCTTTTTTTCCCTTGCCTGCACGGGTCCGTGGGCTAATCCAACGTCCGGGGTGATTCGTAAGAAGGGTGAATGCCGCATTTCGCATTGGGATGTTAAGTCTATCAACTCATGGATACCGCCCCTTTGAAGCCAGGCATGGCAGCATCGCATCAGGTTTCCCCCGTCGCACGGAATATTAAATAGTCACGACCGAATGGCAGTGCGTTGATGGACAAGGGAGAGAGGTTGGGTCAACGACGCAGATGCGACTGCGCTTTCAGCACTCAAAAGACATGGAATGTCGCGGAGATCAATGTGACATTTTCGCGACTTGCATTAAGGACACCTCGTTGTTCAAATTATTTTTTGCCCCTACGTTAGCGCACTCCGGAAGGTTTTGGACATGTGTCTTGGCTAACCGAGGTCCTCCTATTACCAGACCGTTGGAAATCTGCCGGCTGCGACCTATGCGTCCAGTTGGCTGTTCGGATGCGGTCGCATGGCTAATCCAAACGTACAGGAGCCATCTTCGGGATTAATGCAAACACCACAAGAGCGGCCTGCTACAGGCCTGTCACCACCTTTCACCGTATTCGTCTTGTTTTTTGATGTCCTTAACCCATTCGGTAGTGCCTGAACCCACGCCATCATACCCCAAAATGGTGAAGCATTCCGGAATTGTTCCAATAAACATAGGAACGCCAGCTTCTTCGCCATGGTTCGGATTTCCTTATTGGACGCAGCTTTTTTTACATCCAGACCGCCCACGCATCGTCCAGACTGTTTTCTGAATCAATGGACGGCGCAGGCCAAAGCAAATTTAACTGCGCATTTTGGATACCCCACCAAACCAACAGAGTTTTCCGGTGCGGGATCAAAGGACGAAATACACAACACAGTATCTAGCACGTGCAGCATGTCCAGCACACCTTCTCCTGACGTGTCTGATACATCTCTGATGGAGGGAACACTTTAGCATCAGCGTCAACTTCAGCCTCCTATGGAAATCGTAAAACAGCCTTCCGCCATATTGAGAATGGCAAGATGCGAATGATTTAATTTGGGCTGTGGGGCAGGGTGTTCAGCATGCACGAGGGAAGCAACCTCAACCAGGGCGCCTTTTTCTGTGGTGCGAAGAAGAAAAATGGAAGGAAAAGGATAGGAGGCGTTTTTCATGGACGGGAAGATGGAAGCTTGCTGCTGCTGCGCCCTGTGCATGAATATAAGATTCTTACGTAATATATGACATCGTGTGTAACCACACTATATCCCACTCTCAATTTCATCGACAAGCGAAGCACAAGCAAAGACACAGCTCAGGGACGGTCTGTTTCATTTTTGGCTGCGGTCGTGGGCCACTCACGTTCCCACGTTGCTAGTGCTCCGCAACCTGCTTGCTTGCAGGGTCCCATCTCCAAGTGCTCGAAAAACTTGAACAGAAGTCCGCAAAACACACAGCGCTGGTGTCGACAATAGAAAACGACCTGACCACCCAGTGAAAAGGTAATGAACGACTGTAATGGTCAAACGGCCAAGGGCTTGTTCTATTTGTGGATCAGCCACACCTGAGGCACGTCTTCGCCTTTCTCGCGTCGGGTTCAACAGTGAAACCTGCCATTTCTTTGCCATTGACGACTCCTCTATTTTCTACCTACGAGGGTCTCACTCAAACTAAAACAACCCCTTCACTGTCACCACAACTCCAGGTTGCCACTCGCGCTTACACGTTCCCCGTAAACCTACTTGTTGTCAACCATGCTCGGGGCAGAGAATCCGCAACCACCCCCGGAGCAACCCCAACCACAACACCAGGAACAACAGCAGCCTTCTTTTATCCCTGGGCAGGATCCAAAACAACAACCCCACCATGTCCCTCAACACTTTCCTCCCGCGCCCTATCAGCAACACCCTGGCCAACATCCCGTGCAGTACATGCATCTCCCTCCCTTGCAACCGGGACAAACTCCGCAACAATATCATCCTTTTCCTCCCATGAGCCAGGGACAGCCTGCCGGGCCGTTCATGCCTTTTCCTCCTCCTCAGCAGTTTGTGACACTCCCTCCCCCAAAACCTGGACAGCCAGTACCATCACTCCCACCACTTCCACCGCATGCATACAAACCTCTGAATGGCACCACCCACCCGCCTGCTGCCGCTGTACCCCCCGCTGTAACAGCTCCTCTTGCTGCTCCTGTACACCAGTCTGCCAATTCGGCTCAAAAGGCCGCGGCCGTCGCGAAATGGTTGAGAGATACGCCGTTGTTGGACGCTCAAGATGGATTACCGGACGATGCAGAGGAGCAAGGGAAGGATCAAGGTCAAGGCGAGGATTTGAAGGATGGCAAAAAGGTTCCGGAATCAATTGCGGTACGTGCGTCATGGCTTCCTGGGAATTGTGGACATCAACAGATGCGGACAGTAAAAGCACATTGCGGAAGAGTTTCCTGAACCCACATTCTTTCAACAGACTCCCGTTGAAACATCGCCGCAGCCTATGGCAGTTCCCCAAGGGACGTCTCTAGGCCGTCCGAAGAAGCCGTCATTTTCGGGAAGCTCAGCCAATCCGCCAAATGCCCCTCATAGTATGTCCCATGGTATGCCTGCCCGTCCGGTCAGTCCCAGCTCACAGGTGGGTGCTTCAACCCAATTTTCATAGTTGAGAACATCCTCCTGGTTGAAGTATTATCTGACCGTTCGTCAATGATCTTAGGTGCCATCCTCCCTTTTCCCAAACGCTTCCGTACAAAGCTATGGGTCCCCTGCTTTCCCACAACTTCCAGGCGCTCACTTTCCACAGGTACAGGTAGGTGTCATATATCGTTAGTTGTGTCCTTTGCCATCGTGTGGTAACTTTTGACATGTGCTCTTTTTAGGGGAACCCATCTGTGGCTTCTGAAGGTCCGGTCCCTCCTGTTGGAAATCTCCAGCGAACCATCTCAATCACCAAACCCGTTCCCAAAGAATTGTCTGACACTTTTAGACGTGCGAGTTTCCGGACAACGGAACGTCCTTCGCCTGCTGCCTTGGGAATGCCGAGATCCTCGTCCCCTGTTGCTGAAAATGTCCAAAGTGGATCGCCGGGTGTTGCAGCCGGTGCTGCTGCAGCGGCGGAGGAGGACGAATTGGGTGGTGGGGACGCGGGGTCGCCTCCTGTTGTTGGTGAGCCATCTGAAGGGTTAAAACACCAACGGTCAACGTCGCGCCACGACGATGACACGGCCTCAGTATTGGATGGGCGTCAAATGCTGGGGGATGACTATGATTCGAATTCGGTATCGGATGAGGAGAGTCCTCCTGGGAACCAGCAATCGGGCCCGCATCTGGGAGGCGAGCAACCACATCGCGATTCGTTAGTTCCATCACTGAGTGGGTCGAGAACGTCCACCGACTCTTTTACGCTGGGCGACGGCACAACACTAGACGGTACCATAGAACTTGGCGAAGCAGCGGATGGGGACTCTGAATCCGGATCCGTCAGCTCCAGCGCCCTCAACAACGCCGGATCATTCGTCGAACGCATGGAGCTCATGAAATTCCGCATCAAAAAGTCCCACGACAAGGTCCACATTTTCGACGGCGCCCGCTTTATTGTAGATAACGTCCAATACCTCCCGCAAGCTGAGCAGAAACCTTACTGCGAACTTGCGATTCGCACGTTGAAGAAATTGAGTCATGCTGGGATGCCCGAGGCGCAATATTTGTTGGCCAATTTGTACATTAGCGGGATTCCTGGGTTTCATGAGAAGCATAAGCCGGATTATGCAAAGGCGTTTACGTTATACGCTGGTGCGGCGAAGAAGGAGCATGTGGAGGCGTTGTTTCATGTTGGGTTGTGCTATGAGCAGGGTGCTGGGGTTACTCAGAGCAATGGAAGGGCTTTGCATAATTACCGCAAAGCTGCCGTTAGGTGAGTTTATCCCTTTCATTTTTGGTGGTCTTTTGCTGCTTTGCGACACCGGACTTGAGAACACTCATACTCTTGTTGCAACAAAAACAGCAATCACCCAGGCGCCATGTTCCGCCTCGGCATGTCCCTCCTCCGCGGCGACCTCAACCAATCCAAAAACCCGCGCGACGGCGTCAAATGGCTCAAGCTCGCCGCCAAATACGCCAACGAAAAGTACCCTCAAGCCCTGTACGAACTGGCTTTGCTGCACGATAAAGGCGTGCCGAACGTTGTGTGGCCCGACCACGAGTATCTGTTGGAATTGCTGATGCAGGCTGCGAGTTTGGGACATGGGCCGAGTCAGTACAAGCTGGGTGAGGCGTTTGAGTATGGGAATTATGGGGCGACGATTGATCCGGGGAGGAGTGTGTATTATTATAGTTTGGCGGCTGCGAATGGGAATTTGGAGGTGAGAGACGGGAGTCATCTTTTTGGTTTTTCCTTGCTCCTCCTGTCAATGTACTCAAACCCTTCCCCACATACAGGCCATGTTCGAACTAGGCGGCTGGTACCTCACAGGCGCCGACGACCCCAAAACCGACTTCCACCTCATCCAATCCGACCACGAAGCCTCCCGCTGGGTCGGTCTCGCCGCGCAAGGCGGTCTCCCCAAAGCCATGTTCGCCATGGGATACTTTTGCGAGATGGGCATCGGGAGCGGGGTGAAGGATATGAAGGCGGCCGTTGAGTGGTACAAGAAGGCGGCAGAGTTGAAGGATCCGAAGGCGGTGAAGAAGTTGGGGGAGTTGGGGGTTAAGGTTGTCACGAGTGGGAGGAAGAAGAAGAGTGCGGGGAGTAGTGCGGGGAGTGGGGT
>JADGKA010000577.1:0-17520 GCA_027604605.1 Borealophlyctis nickersoniae
GGGTGGGGGAGACTGGGGCCAACTGGTAGATGGATCGCACAATGATCTTGTGGGATGCTTACGCACTACCAACCCGGGATTTTCGAGAAAATAATGGTCTCTCGATCGGATAGACACGGGCGGATCAGCGGGAGAAAATATTTGTTGGTTGTCGGAAGTAGAGCACATACCTTTGGATACCTGGATACCGTGTATGAAAGTGAAACCTCCTTGAGAATCCTTCGGAAAGTTTGCTGGCAAAAGGCGCAGATGACAGAGCTACCGTTATGGATACCGGAGTTGAGATGTCGCTGGAGGTCGGGAGCAGCTCGGAAGGTTCTGTTGCAGACGGGGCACTTGGCGTGGCCAGTGTCAATATGGTAGGTGAGCTGGTTTTGATAGGCGTAGACTTCGTTGCAGTGGTCGCATTCCCAGTTATGGTATTGCTCTTCGTGGTCATCGAGCTCTTCCTCGTCCCAAAAATATTCGTCGCAGTATTCACATGGGTAGTGTTTGTCTCTTGCGTGTTGTGCGCGAGCATGCTCGCTTGCAAAGGACCTGGCGCAAACGTTGCATTCCAAGTATCTGCCAACCATACTGTGGGTTGACAGGCGGAAGAGTGGAAGAGAATGCACAAAATGGGATGGTCGGAACATCGAACATCTTGGTTGGGGTCAGTTTCAGTGTGGCTGGCTATGGACACTCTCTGGACAAAAATCTTGGCCCCCATCCAACGCGATAAGTTTGTTTTTGTCCAGAGATTGTACTTTGGGCTGACTTGTCTTAGTCTACGCGCAAGGAAGGGGGCTTTCCTGGCTAGTAAACGCGTGCGCAGTTGTTTACCACACCCCCGCACCACGCGCGCAGTCCACCATCAATGAATGAGCGGCGCCCTTGCCCAAAGTAACATCCTGCAACACTGGACACAACTTCCATTCTGAAACATAAAAATACGTTGTATTCTACAGCATGATTTATAATTACATCGAGGCGAGCCACTTTAGCCCTCATCCTGATTGTTTGACTTTGGACAGGATCTTGCCTGGTGACAGCTTGGCGTCCTCCACAAGATGTCCCAGGAAATGTGCCGATGCATTCAAAAATGCCCCGTCATCCTTGCACCTGTGTATCAGTATCGTTCCAGGAGTGTATTCATGCGCCCAACCCTTCCCGACCCAAGGACTTGTGAACAAGGGATCATCATAAAACTCTTGATTTTCCGACACCCAGTTCTTCACCTTCTTCCCCTTCCGTAACCATGATGCAAATTTCGCATCTTCTTGTCCGACTATTGATTGTGTTTCGGGTGGGTTTGAACCAATCCACGAGACAATGTCCCATGAGACTGCGTATCCCATTCCCGCCATGAAATTGTGCCCAACGACTTCCCGGCCAAAGTACGTGCCAGTCGCTGGAATGTTTCGGAGACGCCGATCGAGGTTCGGTAGGTGGAGGTACACGTCGTCGTCTGCTTTCATTACGAATTGGTACGGTCCAGAGAGAGCGTTGGTCCCCGTTCCCGCTTCTTTCCTCCCGTTATCGGTTCCGATCCCCTCTCCTGCTCCTCCGCCTCCGCCAACCCCAAACATCGTTGCTACGGTCTTGAAAAAGTGCCACGTTTTTCCGTCATTCATGTTCTCCTCGCAATCCAACACCAAGATGTCCCCGTACTTCCTCTGCTCCAGCCCCACCAAGTGTGCCAGTTGAGGAGATTTGATACGGCCGAATACGAATACAAAGTCGACAGTGTCCGGTTTGACTTGCAGGTACGTTGATCTGATGAGAGCTCTGCGCTGAATCTTTTCTGGGATAGTGAGCAAGCCTACTAAGACTGTTTTTTGAACTGGTGCGTCTGATATGACTGCCTTCTGTTGATCATTGCCGAAACTACGGACTTTACGCCCAGCCAGTGCATTTCCGCCACTTGAGAGCCACCCGACGACACTCCATGACCATGATAGTGTTTGAACGGAAACAATGACTAAAGCTGTGAGCAGCAGGACGTTTCGGACGACTTTGCGGACCCAGAGCGATTTCATTCGTCGCATGAGCACCGTTGAGGGACGAAGGGGTGGGGAAGCAGTACTGGTGTAATCTAAAAGCATTATTAAATCTCAGAGGGGAGTTCCTTGTCAAGCATCATTGGCACACACCTGCTGTATGTGATTTGTGTAGGCAGTTGTGAGCGGGCAGTTGTGAGTTGAACGCTGCAAAAATGAGAGTAAACAAACACATGAGTCGCGCGTCTTTCAGCACGCATCGATCCTCTCCATAAGCAGGGGCTGGGCACAAGCCCTCCAGGCCACCTCCATAATGCAATGCGACTCTGCTTGCTGGCTAAAACTGCTTTTCATAACTCCCATCGCCCCCCACAATCCTTAAGTCGGTCGCCCGTTGCCGATAACTAGTGAGGGGCTCCGACTTATTTCTTATGCAAAATATCTCCCAGCGATGGAATTCATTCCTGAGTCTGGTCGCGGATAACTACTTTTCCCAAAACTACGAATTGTTTGCTTCTTCGAATCTTGCTGCCCTCATTTGTTTGTACCCATAATGTGTGGTCTTGAGCTGAGACCTCCGCCACACACTTCTACAAAAACTGCACAACGTGGGAGGTTATTGGGCAGGGGTGGCAGCAAGTTTCCGAGACAACCAGTCGTTGTGGTGACGGCTGATACCGCGGGGCATGGCACCGGCGGCGGTGGGAGAGGAAGGAGGGGTGGAGGTCCCAAGAGTGTAAACAGGGCTTCGTATGCAAATACTGCTGCTCGAACTGTCGTGACGGGCGCTGGTGACGGTGTTGGGAAGGGAGCCGGACGACACGCGAGCATGAGCAATGCACCTGGCCAAAAGGAAGTGAATGAGGAGACTATGGCTGATATGCATGAAAGGTCAAGCCTGGATGATGAAGATAATACAGCGGCTACCAGCAGTATACTCTCCTGGTCGCGCAGGGGAAGGAATGGGCATCCATCTGTGCGTGGTCGCAGAAAGCGTGAGAACGTGGAGAACAATGGGATCCATAAGGGTTTGAAGAAGGCCGATAAAGGAAGTCCCCGATCCTCACTGGCGAGTGAATCATTCCAAGGACGCATTATACCGGACTTGGCACCGACAGAGGAAATTGGGTGTGCGGTTGCGCATGCAGATGCGATGGACGAGATTCATGCTCCGTCTCCTATTAAATCTGTGATGAGTGGGGTCGCTGAAAGTTCTTTGTTTGGACAGCCGGATGTAAGTGTGCTCGAGTTTACCTTCTAGGCGGGCTTAATACCCGCGGACAGATCAACCGTTTCTGATGCCTTTATTGTCCCTTTCAAAGCAGCCTGGTTCCAAATGGGGCGGTTCGCTGGGAAAGTCGTCCTCTGCGGAGTCTTTGGAGCGGTTTGGTAGCCATGACCCTGAAGTTTCACCCTTCGATTCTCCCAGAAGACGTCCTGTTGCTCCAATTTCGCCACCTCCAAAGCCTTCCACCCCTGCTGCGTTTCAATTGCCAAATTCCATTCCCGTACGCGATGCTGCGGTCCAACAGTCGTTATTCGAATTGGGGCCCGCGGCTGGGGTTGGAGTTGCTGCTTTGTCATCGGAATCGGACGTTGCTACCAATATGCATCATATGTCACCCGTGTTGTCTACGTTCAACGTGGCTCCGTCTTTCTTGCGACAACCGGGAGCTGATCTTTCTCCAACCACGTCGTTGCCATCGCAATCTTCATTTCCCAACCGATGGGTGACTTCGCCTCCAGATGTCCAGTACCACCCGCAGCCTGACTCGTTGGTAGACTCCTTTCAACGTCTTTTCGCGTCACCCTCCCTTGGAGAGTTTTCGCCCCACTCAACGTCTACGCTCCTGAAGCGGTTTTCTGCCCCTGCATTTCATCCGAATACCTCTCCTGACTATTTCGGGGGAAATGGCGGAAATCAAGTGCAACAAATTCGGCGGGATAATGTGAATCACGCTGCATCGCCTCTCTCACCCCCTGGGTCTCCCAAATCGGAAATGTGTACTACGCCCAACCGCCGATACTACCATTCACTTTTTGGACCTATGGCGTCAGATACTTCTTATCCGCAGTCTCGCACATCCTCCCCATCCATACCTTCCTCGCCCGTAACCGCTTCATCTCCAGCGCATCCGAATCACTCCATTGCGATTGATTCATTGCCAAATTCTCGCAATTTTCCTACATACCAAACTACCTCTCTTTCCCCGACCTCAATCCTCTCTTCGGATAACATATGGGGTTTCCCAGCAACACCGCTCCCGACGCCAACGCCAACAACGCCTCCGAGACCACATACTCATCGCCGGAACGCAGCTTCAGTTTCCTATTTGCCACTGTCTTTAAGTCCCTCTCCACCTCAATCCCGTTCTCCCCACGCCCCGACTCATCGTCAAACTCTCTCTACTGATGCTCGCACGTTCCTCCCTCGGGACCTCATCGACTCTTCGCCTTCCCCCTCGCCACCGCCATCAGCTCCTTCTCCTGCACCAGTTCCGTCTCCATCTGTCCTACCCATAGTGAAAGAACTTCAAACGTCCAAGCTACGGGTCGATGATACCAAACTTACGCCGGCGTACTTTGAGATGCTAACGAGGGAGGGGAAAAGGTTATGCGAACTTGTGAGAGCGGGGCCGGCTGAATTGCGGGAACAAGAGTCGGTGGTGAGAGGATTGAAGGGGATTGTTTCCAGGGTCTTCCCAGGTATGCTGTTTTACCGTGCAGCTCCAATGGTGTGGCACATTGCTCGCCTGGCGTCTCATTCTCCTCATGACATAGACTGTACCCTGCATCACTTTGGGTCGACCGCCAATGGGCTGAGTTTGGCGAATGCTGGTACGCTCTTTTTCTCTACTTCTGTTTTGAGGGCGCGAACTTACTCTCGGTGCATTTTATCGCTAGACATGGACTTTTGTATTATTATGCCACCAACCAGTACCCTAACCCCTGCGCAGTGCGTGGAGAAGCTTGGGAGCGTATTGAAGCAAGGTGAGGGCCACAAAGTTACATTGCGAAACAGGACCCTTGACTTTACGCATTCATGAATCGCCGCAGTTGGAATGAAAGATGTGAAAATGCTGACGCGTGCCCGGGTTCCAATCGTGAAAATGAGGTAGAGTGTCGGGTGAAGATGGTTGATTACCATTGCGTGATGTTTGCTAAGTCCGTCCTTCCATCATACCTGGAAAACAGAGATTCAACGAGGTACTGCTTTTGATTTTTATCCTTCTGTGTCTGGTTTCAATTTATTAATCCTTCCTGTGCTCATAGCGGTATTCGCTGCGACATTGGGTTCGGCAATGAGCTAGCGCTGCAAAATACGCGGTTGCTGGCCATGTATGCTAAATTGGATCCGCGGGTTGGAGAGTTGGCTATTATTGGTCAGTATTGATAATTCCTTGGGATGCCGAATGTGACAAGCAAATGAAGTCGGGCTGATGCGACACTTTGATGTAGTCAAATACTGGTCCAAAAGACGAAATATCAATGAACCTTATTTCGGCACTCTGTCGAGGTATGTCGTTCCATGTCCTTTGTGCATTGCGCTCCAACTTCCTCACTCGTATTCTCATCATACCAAAGCTACTGCTACATGCTGATGTTACTCCACCTCCTCCAACTCCGCAACGTCCTCCCCGTTCTTCAGACCCTCACCCCACCCAATATGCGCGCGCCTCCACAACAATTCTATGGTCCGCACAACATCTACTTTTACGACGACCTCGTCAACATTCACAAAGTTTGGACGCCTACTAACACGGAAAGTGTTGGGGAATTGGTTGTCGCCTTCTTTAAATATTATTCGGTGGAGTTTCCGTACGTGCATGGGGTGGCGAGTGTCAGGACAGGGCGGGTGGTATCGAAAGAAGAGAAGGGGTGGACTAAGGAGGTATGGTGCTCTTTCGCAGAAAGGTTTTGTGGACTTCAATTGGATCACCGAGTTTGTTCGTTCTTCCAAAAAAAGCGACAGCAGGAACTGAACCGAAGCGGCGGGGCCGGGAAGGATCGGTTTTGGTTGTGTGGTAAGCTTTTTTCTCCCCGTTCTCGAGCATAGATGCTTTCCCGCAACGTCGCACTAACGACGCTTTCGAATATTTATCAGTTGAAGACCCCTTTGGTAACTTTTGCAGAATGAGCATTTCATGCCTATCGAAGTGTCTTTAACGCTGACACGCATCATGTTATAGATACAACCCACAACGTCGGCAGACCAGTGGACAAAGAAACTCTTTATGAAGTCCGTGGCGAATTCATTCGGTAAGTGCTTTTCCATATTTCCGCCGTCACCGCAACTTCCCCAACGCCACTTCCCCCAGAGCGTCCAAGCTCCTTTGCTCCGGTACTCCACCCGAAACCCCACCCACGCACCAATCAAGCACCTCATCATCATCATTGTCGTCGTCGTCGTCATCAATTCTATCAAAGGTTTGTGAACAGGCCGTCACATCGCCCGTTAGTAGTGTCAAGAAAGTCGTTGTTGGGTTAGGCAGGAGATGGTGAAAGAAAATGTTTCGTTAGAGAACTTCTATGATGTAGAAAAATCGTCATCTAGCATGGAATGGGGGTGGTGGGAGGTGTTGTTGTTTTGTTTGGGTGGTTGTTTGGAGAGATCAGTAAATGTGGGCCAATATACAGAAAAGAACGGAACAGAAAAAGTTCCGTAGGATGCCGTCCATGAATAGAGCCGGACGTTTCGGACAAGGCACTTGATCTTGGTGAGTTGGTGGAGATGACTGAGGCGGATAGGCAGAGTGGCCGGATGCTAATGAAGGATGGCAATGGCATGTGAGATGGATGACAATGGAGGAGGGAGGCCAACCGATGAGGTTGGTATTCGTACTTGTGGGGTTCGCGTTTGGTGGTTGTTTATTTGGATTACATGAGCAATTACGAAGTCGACTGTGGCTTTCCACTCCGCCTCGTTCTAGGTTCAGCCCCGCGGCCCCGTTCACCTCAAACAGCTGCAGCTTGGCGACTCCCTGATTCATCCCCTCAATGTTTCCTCGATACTCCACCGACCCGTTCGCCCTGAAAGAAGCTATTGACGCTGCGACTGCCCTCCCTTATGATAACGACGGCGACTGGTCCCTCTGTAAGTAACTATGACCGTGTCCAGCCGGCAGCATGCGGTTTGCGGCGCTTGCTCACCATTTGCGCTTGCGACGGTAGTTGCCGACAACACGTCCCACGGCTCCATAACGGACTCGAATGGTTTCCTTCGATCCACTCTACATCTGTCGTCTTTATACCCCGTCCAATCTCCACCACCTATTCATTCAACGAAAACCCCGACCCGCCGCCGTCGGCCTCCAAAATTCACCCCGCAACTGCTGTTAGACCTTCTGCTCGCCGCAATTCACACGCCTCTATCGTCTTCCCGATTTCCCCATCTTGAACCTTGTCGGCCACGCCGCATTCGGTTTTCCAAAGGATGCAAATTGGCCGATGGCGTTCTGGAGGATTTCGCAAGCGTGTTGGCTCAGGTTGGCGTGGGAATCAGCGTTGCCCCATCATGGGATGAAGACGTACGGGACGGAGACAGTGAATGGATGACGGAGGATTCGAGTGGAAGTACAGGAACGGCGGAGATGGTGGTCAGGAAACGATGGACGTGGGAAGAACCTCCACCACCACCCACCACTATCGCTGATACGAGGAAGGAAGGATGGTCGCTTTGGGCGATGATTTGGGCTTTCCTGATGCTGATCCCGTTTGTTCACTTCATGGCGGTTCGATTGAAGATTGCCGTGGCCAACAATCGCAAGAATGGGTCGGCTGTTGCTTATTGAGATACCTTTCATACCAACACCCCTGATTTGGTTCATGTATTTATGACTGAGGTGGGAACGGGGCACCCTGACGAGAAAAGTTTGAGAGTGGGAAGTCCCTATTTGCATTGTATTTGATTTTTCACATGTTTCCTTTGAATGGAACAGTCCTTGTACAATTCAAGTTTTTATTCAACAGTAGAGTTTCATGTTATCCGCTGAGTATGTGTTCAATGGAGGACTTTCCGTCAAGCTCCTTCAATTGTCGTTTGATGCGGACCATGCAGCGTGCCATCGCAGGCTCGGTTTTTATTTCATGGCACTGAAAAGCATTGAATTTTGGCAGCAGATCGGATACCCCACACATTACGTATCGAGATGCGACCAATCGCGCAATGCCTCGGGTATGCATCCGCGATCGCTGATCCCATCAAAGGTGTCCAATGTTGCCAAAACCCTTTGTGCGCACCTCATACCTGCCATCTTGACAATCTCATCAACCAAATACTAACTTACACAAACCGCGACGGTTACCCCGTCGCAACCCCTAAAATACACTAGCACGCGCAATGTTTGCATTGGACGGTCTGCCGGACGACTTCTCGGCGCCGCCGGACGAAAACGCTCCCCCCACTTTTCACCCTTTGGCCGGAGCTCCCATCTCGCACGAACAAAATAACTTTAACCCATCACCTCCCTACGCCACAAAACAATCCTCATTCTACAACCCAAATACAAACGGATACTATAATTCTGACTATGGATACTCCTCCCAACCGCCCCTACCAGCCGAGCAAGTCTACCAGCAAGATACGGCCGCGGGCCCCGATGCCGCGGGCAACACGGCCGTTTCCCACGTCACACCTCCCATGCCCGTGTATTCCACCCACAGTTCGTACCCGGCCCACACAGTATCGTCGGGCGCCGGTCCATCATATGTCCCGGACGGTGTCAACGATTCCTTTGGCGGAACATACACGCTCGTCCCAGTGCCTTCCAAACTCTTTGCATCCTATGTGTGGGTGGTGCAGGGGTTCCATCAGGTCTCGGATGAAAAGTTGGTCTCGCCACCGTTCGGACCGGAGGATTGGAGATGGCAACTGGTCATTTACCCGAAAGGGGCGGGGGATGGAGCGGGGACGCATATCAGCGGATTTATCAGGCCATTGAAAAGTGAGGCGGAAATAGCCGCGGGGGATGCGTGGGTTAGGCCTATCAAAGAATTTTCCTTCAGAGTTAGAAGGTAGCCTTCCTTCTGTTCAGGGAGTTGTGCGCGTTTTTATTATTGATTCTCATATCAAATCATCAGGGCTATACCAGGGTCGCCAGTGATGGGACTGTCCGATCCAAATGAAGATTTTCTAGTTGCGGACACGTCAGACCCATCATTCGATGCATTCTCCGCGGGTATGACTGGCTGGGGGTTTCCTGAACTCCTTGACCTGAACAATCTATCCGACGCTGTAACATATGACGGAACCCTGACCATCGAAGCCGATGTCATTGGAGATTTAACGAACGAATGGGCATTGTATCAGTATCAATGGGATATACCCAGCTTCTTGCAATTGACGGAAGATGAAGCCCTTTCACAACCGTTCGGGACCGCAGACTGTCAATGGAGGATTCAGCTGTTTCGGCAAGGGAACAAAGAGGGACAAGGCACCCATCTGTCAGCATTCCTGATTCCGCATAAAAGTGAGCGAGAAATAGCTCTCGGTGATTCCTGGTCTCGGCCCATTGTGTCGTTGACTATCAAAATACGCACATCCAACTCGGCCGAGGTTGTCATCTCCAAGACATTGACAGGTGGATACATTTATGGAGGGGTTAATCTGTCGACAGGATGGGCTCAACTGGTGGAACTATCCCGGTTGAACGAGATTCTGGATTGGTATGGCACATTGTCCATCCAGGCGGAAGTTATGTGGGATCCAACATTCGGATCAAGCGGAACGGAGTTGGGGAGGGTACGTGATGCTCTAGCTGACGCCGCTGCAGAGGTTCCTACCCTGCGGCGAGCGGTGGAAGGACTCCGCGAAGAACTTGATGGGGCTCGAGGAGAGGTTGTGAATGTGAGGGCAGAACTTACCGCTAGTCATAATGAACTTGATGGGGTGCGGGCGGAACTCGGAGCAACTCAGGCAGATTTGACGACTGCGAGGTCCCAGGTGGAATCCCTAGGGACGGAGGCAGAGAATCTTAGGACGCAAGTGGAGAGCGCAGAATCGAAAATCGCAGCCCTTCAGAAGATTGAGGCCAAATATGCTTTTGCGCAAAAGGAGCTGAGCGATGCTTACGTGCGCTTGGAAGAAGGTGAACGGGTGAAGGAACGGCTAGCGGCGGCAAAGGCAGAACTGCAGGCGGTACGCAATTCTCAGGACACGGCAGATGGCCTTCGGGTAAAGCTTGCCGAGGTGAAAGCTACCCTTAGTGCGCTGCGGGCGGGTATGGAAGATGGCGCTGTTCTGGAAGCTAAGGAAAGCGACGAAGAGGACGCTGCCAGCCTGAAAGCGAAATTGCTTCAAGTACAATCCGATATGGCTCGTTCAGCAGCGGACCTTGCTGCGACACAAGTAGAACTTGACCAGAAAACGCGCGCAATGACAGACGCTGCAATATTTGCTCCCACAAAGACTGAAGAACCCGATGAAAGTGTATCCGATCTTCCTCCATTACCCGCTGCCCTTCGGTCCGTCCGCAACGAGCTTTTAGTAGCCAAGGCCGTATTGGAAGACGCCGGCATGCCAGAGACAGAGACGGAACGCGCCGCTTTGAGCGCGGAAGTGACGATGGTGATGGCTGAACTGGACGTTGCGCGGGCGGCACTGGTGGATGCTGTTTCTAAACTTTCAGATGGGGAAATTAGCCCGGTAGATGATGAGATGGCGCAAGATCTGGAAGCCATCAAGAGGGAGTTGTCGACGGTTCGTGCACAGCTAGCTGCGGCAAGAAGCGCGCTGGACGACGGATTTGGAGCGATGGATCCAAGCATAGTTGGGAGTGGAACTCAGACTCCGGAAGGGAGTGTCGCCGCGCGGCAACAGGGCCCCGAGGTGGACCATCCGCCAATGGGTGGTCCTCCGATTAGTCGGGACAATGCTGCCGTCAACGCAGCTCCATTCGGTGATATTGCGGACCAAGCATCTCGCGCTTTACAAAAAGAATCCAAGGAGTCCCAATTACACTCTCGTCCACCGTCTGCACAACCACCCCATTCTCTCGAGAGTGACGCCGAACTCCTCGCCACGCGTGCACACCTCGCGACCGTCGAATCGGAACTGTCAGAGTTCAAGATTCGCATGGCCGCTGTGCGCGACATGCTTACTGGGACTTCAGGTGTTCCATCCGCATTTAACAACGCGGAAGGGAATGCGCTATTTGAGAGGCTGTTCGATCGCAGAATGTCCGCAGCGTCCGCAGTACCAACAGAGCACCCTCCTGACAGCTGGACGCCTCCAGAACCCGTGGGTCCGGTTGGGTTGGCTGAGGGTGTGAGCAGCAAGGAACTTGCGGTGAGCAAATACTTCTGTATCTCTTCTATTGACAGGTGACTTTAATGGCTAAACGTTTGTTCTAATTCAGTCGCTACTAAAAGCCGTCCAAAAACAACAATCACGTTCCACGTTTCCTTCAATCTATTCTATCCTGTCCAGCCTGGCTTTCCTCTGGCTATTAACCTACTCCACCGTTCGGATAGTATGCGATCCAAATACTACGTCACCATCTCTGCAAGCATACTCTGATGTGTGCCGAACGACGGTGGTGCCGGCGTGGGAAGGATGGCAGAGCGGCGTGGAGAAGATAGTGGCGGATGTTGTGCCGGGTGTTATTGACGGAGTAGGGAGGGTTGGTGGGGTTGTCAAGGGAGCCGCGTTAAAAGTTCGGAAGGAGGTCAAGGGTGCTTTGGGGGAAGTTCGGAAAGGGTCTGATGCAGTGCGACAGCCAGAGCCGGTGAGCATGCCGCAGGAACGAGAAGTGACGCGACATACTTCCGTTCGAAGACCGAGTACCGCGCAAACGGGGTGGAAATCAGACGTGACGCAGCCTTCAGTCGAACGCCCGGCAACTATCGTTACGCATGCCGAGCCGCAGGTTGAACGACCGACAGGGACACAACAAACGGAATCGCAGCTGACTGTTCCGAGTTTGGTGAAGCCACCTGCTGTCCCCACATCCGTGGACATGAATCCTCACGGGTCCGCGCCGAGTGCAGCCAGTGAGCCGTCGCATTCTGAGGCGGCCCAACAACAGCAGAACGCCAGAGAAGAAGTACGGCCACCGCCTCCACCGCCTGCACCACCGAAACCGGTTTGGGACGACATGGCTCCAGTTTCGGAAGTGTCTAACTCGCCCAACCCTCAAGTGAATGACGACGCACCGCCAGAAGCGGTTTCGCAACAATCTGAACCTGCTTCTCCAGCACCAAGCCCATCGAGCTCTTTGGAAGCTCCTGTGGGAAATCCCGATGCTCCAGAAGTCGTGTCATCCGACACCACATCAACAGAGCCCGACCTCCCAGCTCCCGCATCATCACCACCACCTCCGATCCCAGCAGCCACGCAAACGCAAATACTACACGCGATCCCTCCTGACAGCGTGCCAGAAGGCGTTGCTACTCCGGCCGCAAGTTCTGAACCACCTTTGAGTGCCGATCAGCCGCCTGTCGTCGTCCAACGGGATGAGGAGATTGTGTTGCCTCCCACCGAGGGCGAGACTGCGACGAAAGATTCGGGAGAGGTGCGAAAGGATTCGGATGGGGTTGGGGCCGAGTCTGACCGGATCGGCGGGGATTCTGGGACACCGACAGGGCGGGTGGAGGACGAGGTGGTGGATGAGCTTGGGACATCAGGAGCGGAGGAACAGCATGAGGATGCAGATGGTGCGATGAATGGGAGCGATCCCGGGGATGGGTTGGGTCTTGAAGGGGTGGACGACATGGATGCGGGGATTCCTTACGAGGAGGATATACATAGCGCAGCAGGGTCACCAACACTCGAACCTGTTGCTGTGGCGTCTGAGACTTTCAATGAGTCTCCGGAGGCGACGGGCGCGGATGGGAGACGAGATGAGCTGTGAGGGTGCGGCAAAGTTTGAATGGGGTTGGGTTGGATGTTTTTGGGATTGGGCGATAAATTTCCCCGTTTTTTATTTGATTGATTGATTGAGTGATAGGGGTTGCTGAATCGTGGGGCAATGTGCAAGTAGGAGAAATTGTGATAGAACCTCCAACCAGAGGAGTTCATTTCCAATTTATTTACTTAAAACATGAGTTCATTGTGTTTTGTTATTGTGGAAACGGGGTATCCACCTTAAGTGAGAAATGAAGTCGGAAAAGGGTATTTCCTCGCAGAATCCTCGGAGTCTTGGCGGACGCGTTCAGACGCGTTCGGAGCCGTTCGGCGAAGTATAAATACCGTTCCCCAAACCGTCCCCTCCTCCCGCTACCACACAATAGAGAACCTTCCACCATCTCGCGAAACTTTCCACAACCAAATACCGAACCTCACAAATGTCCACTCCACTCCCCCTCACCAACAAAGTCGCCATCGTCACCGGCGGTTCACGCGGCATCGGTCGTTCCATCTGTCAACGTACGAACCCCCCTCTCTTTTCCTCTTCCCTTTGTCCCTCCCTACTAAACCGACTTTACCCCAGGTCTCGCCCAAGACGGCGCCAACGTCGTGGTAAACTACAACTCCAACGCCGCGGAAGCCCAGTCGGTCGTCGACGAGATCAATGCCGCGGGGAAGGGGAAGGCTGTTGCGGTTCAGGCGGATGTGAGCAAGGTTGGGGATGTGAAGGTGTTGGTTGGGAGGTGTGAGGAGGAGTTTGGGAAGGTGAGGGGTTTGTGTTTTATGTGGGTGAGGGAGGTATGATGCTGATGGTTCCGGTGGTATGTTGCAGATTGATTTCTTGGTACTTAATGCCGGGATCCAAATGAACCAATCGTTGCATGAGATTACGGAGGAGTCGTTTGATAAGTCGTTTGGGGTTAATGTAAAGGGGCCTCTGTTCCTTGCTCAGGTGAAAATTCAGCATTATGCATGCTTTCCACCGCAGTCCTTGTGCTGACAACTCCCTTCATCCGATAGACTGCAGCCCCCAAAATGTCCGAAGGCGGTCGCATCATCTTCTTCTCCACCAGTCTGACAGCCGCCACGATGGTCGCACCCAACTACGCTCTCTACAACGCCACCAAAGGCGCGGTCGAACAACTTGCTCGGGTGCTGGCGAAGGATCTTGGGAAACGGGGAATCAACGTGTACGTACATATTTCGCCAACCCTCACCCTCTTGGGTGTTTCCACATCCACTAACAAAACCCTTTTTATTCCCCCACAGCAACACCATCTCACCCGGCCCAACGGCAACGGACCTCTTCCTCAACGGCAAATCCGAGCAACAAATCAATTTCCTGGCTAACCTGTCACCCTTTGGTCGGCTGGGTCAGCCAGACGATATCGCCAGCGTGGTGGCGTTTTTGGTTGGGCCGGATGCAAAGTGGGTTAGCGGACAGAATATTCGGGTGAATGGTGCTTTTGTTGTATAATAGAATCCAGTGATTTATGTGAAGTGAATGCCCTAGTTTTGATTTTCGGTGGATTTGGGAAACAGTCTTTGCGAAAAGATGTTTGGTGGTGCATGCCTGCGAAAGAGAGGACCTACTTTTGAAAAAAAAGACCACATCAAAAGAAACAGCTGCACAGTTCGCAGCGCGCCACAGAACCTGTCCGTGTGCAGGAAGATTTGAGCAGCACCGACTTATCCCTTACAGACTTACAGACTACTGTACACCGGATGTGGCTTGGAGACGAATGCCAGTTGATTGGCCAGATCCACTCATAAGTTACCGCTTACGGACTTGACTTTATGACAATTCGCGGACCTTTGATTTTCCCGCAATCATCAGGCCTATCTACCACGCTGCGACGTGCTGGGATTTTACCACATTTTGTCCGAAGAGCTGGCTAAAATGATGGGTGTACGTCTCGGTAGGTATCCGAGCGCAAGCGTAGGCAGAGAGGCAGTCCCATCTAGACATTTGTGCGGACGGACATAAAAATGTGGACCTACGGTAGGGTATCCAGAAAAACGTGGACTGAACAATTTTTCTTTGCTTCTTCGCCATTTTGTTCTTTTGTTTGTCCGAAGAAATGAACGCTTCGCCTCGCTCGGCCCCAAGCAAAATTCTGTTAACAAGGCCTCCTGGTAAATTCTGTCGAACGATAGAACAGGAATTTCCGGCCTTCTAGTAAAAATTGGTCGATACGTATTTCCGGCCGTAACAAAACGTTTTTGTTTTGCCCTTTTTCGAACGTGTTGCGTGTTGGGGGCCCGACCAAATAGCCGAAGGCGCAGGATTTGACAAACCCCAGTTTGCGGACAAACCCCGGATTTTGCGGAATGAAAATGCGCCACATGGGTGGAGAAGGACGCGTCGCTTGGAGTGCGTGTCAAAGAGGTGCCAGGTGGGTGCCAGGAATATAAAAAGGAGGATGGAGGTTGGTGCCCCTCCAACTCCCTCGTCAACTCCAAAACACATCTTGTCTCGAATCCTCGCGACACCACAACACCCGAATACACCAACACACAAACTCCAGTCAAAAACGAAATGACTCTTCCTGCTATGCCGAAACGTCACCTGGGTCGCAACGGCCCTCTGGTTTCTGCCATCGGATTGGGATGCATGGGCATGTACGTATATCATTTAGAATGTGCCCTTCTGCTGTCTCGACGGAGTAAATTAAACCCTACATACCAGGTCCGAATTCTACGGTCAAACCGACGAACAAGAATCCCTCCGCACACTCAACCGCGCCATCGACCTCGGGTGCACATTCTGGGACACGAGCGATGCATACGGCGTCGGAGCCAACGAACGACTCCTCGCCAAAGTCCTTGCCACCCGCCGTGCCGAAGTGTTTTTGTGCACCAAGTTTGGGATTTGCCGAGAACCTGGGCAACCGTATGTGATCAATGGATCGAAGGAGTATGTGAAGAGTGCGTGCAGTGCAAGCTTGCAGAGGTTGGAAGTGGATTGCATCGATTTGTACTACTTGCATCGTGTGGATCTTAAAACGTAAGTGGGTTTTGAGAAACTTTCTGGTCCGTTTTGTGGGATGATCGTTGGCTTTCTTTTGCTGATTTTAGTATTGTCTCAATAGGCCCATTGAGGAAACTGTCAGCGCCATGGCAGAGCTGGTGAAGGAGGGCAAGGTGAAATATTTGGGACTCTCCGAATGCAGCGCTGAAACCCTACGCAAAGCGCACGCGGTTCACCCTATCGCGGCCGTGCAAGTCGAGTACAGGTATGCACGTCTTGCAACAAGGTTTGTATTCCGATCGTATCCTCACCGAAACTGATCTCCCCGCACAGCCCATGGTCCCTGGACATTGAACAAAACAACCTCCTCGCAACCGCCCGCGAACTCGGCGTTTCCATCGTCGCGTACTCACCCCTCGGCCGCGGCTTCCTCACCGGCCGCTACAAATCCCTCGACGATTTTGAAAAGGACGACTACCGCCGCTCGTCTCCGCGGTTCGCCGGCGACAATTTCGCCAAAAACTTGACACTGGTGGAAAAGTTCAACGAAATGGCAAAGGCGAAAGGGTGCACTGCTGGGCAGTTGGCGTTGGCGTGGGTGTTGAAGCAGGGTGAGTATATGTTTTAAGTCGTCGCACCTTACTTTTCCAACAAAAACTTAACGGTCTTTATCCCAATCAGGCGAAGACTTCATTCCCATCCCCGGCACAAAACGCGTCAAGTATCTCGAAGAGAACATTGGATCCGCGGCCGTCACCGTCACGGATCAAGACGACGCGCAGATTCGCGAGATCATCAAGTCGATTGGTGTGAGTGGGGACCGGTACACCGAGGCGGGCATGAAGTTGGTGAATGTGTAGGGTGTTGGAAGGGAGGCTACAGCTTGTACAGTTGCGCATGGGGGGTTTATGGCATATTTTGTGAATAGATTTTCGTTCTTGCTGTTTCACCAAGCATCGCCATTTGCTTTTTATGCTGTACTATGAACATCTTTCGACAGAGTGCTGCTCTTAACATCAGAAACTTCCATTTAAAGCGACTCCTAATTCAAAACCACCAGGACATTCTATTCTAGCCTACCCCACATCTAACTCTCCCCCTCCTTCGCCCTCAACCCCTCCCAACTCCCCTTCACAAGCTTCTCTCTCGACCCCTTATTATCTATCATACCCACAACAGACCCCTTCCGACTCCTCGACCCGCCAGCTCTATCTAAGGTCCCACCGGATTTACGCTGTTGCTGCTGCTGTTGCTGGTGGGACGGATCAAACAGGACGAGGGAGTCGCGGAGGTCCAGGGGTAGGCCGCAGGAGTTTGGGGCGTAGGGTGCGCAGCGTTTGTGGTAGATTGCGCCGCAGTCTGAAAGAAGAAGGGTGGTGAGGTGGGTTTTACATTACGGAAATGTTTTCCAAAAAGACAGTGGGTTCAATTTCATGTTTGTTTACCATCACACCCCATATGCCGATGCGTCAACGCAACTCGCTTCCTACACAACTCGCATTTCATCATCGTCGGCGTCGCAATGAGCGAGAATCGGTGCGGAATTGCGTGGCCCATGCGGCGGATACCGCTGGGTCCCGTGTACGGCAGCTGCTGTGGTTGTTGTTGTTGGGGTGTCGTTGGGGATATGACGGAGGATGGGGAGAGGACTAAACTGCTGGCGTTGGGGGATTGCATGGTGGTTTGCGAGAGGGTGCGGCGGAGGCTTGGGGAGGAGGTTGTGG
>JADGKA010000578.1:0-17509 GCA_027604605.1 Borealophlyctis nickersoniae
CCTCTCCCCCTTGCTCCTCGCCCTCGCCCTCCTCCTCTCCCCAACCACCAATGCCTGCAAATTCACCTTGAGCGACGACAACGCAAAACAAGTCTTCAAAGCCACAAAATCCGGTTGCTACAACGTCGCATCCCTCAGCACCGCAATGTTCTACGGCGACGGTTTCGACTTCGTCGGGTTGAGCACCGACACAAAGTGTGGAAACGCTATTGTGTTTCAGGCAGCTCAAGTCGCGGCCGGTGGATTCGTTATTGGTGGCAGCCCCGGGAAAAGCTCGGATGTTCACAAGACGTCGTCTGTGGACCTGAAGTGTTGATAGAATAGAAGTTCCTTGAGGGCGCTGATGTGTAGAGTAGCTACCTACCTACATTTATGGAATTTTTTAGGTTGAGGGGTAGCATCTGGTACACACTATTGTACTATCCTATTAGTTTTAGCCGTTGGAAGGGCGGGGCGGAACAAGTGGAAGCAACATGGTCATCACATTAACAATTTGTTCTCGGGTTTCGTGAGTCTTGTGAGAGAAGGGTGGATAAACAGAGACAACAGCCCGCTTGTTGCCGCAACAAGCGGCCCAACGCAAAGGGGCAAGAGAATCATTTTGCAAAGTGGACAAATTGAAGTAGCAACTTCCATTTCCCTAACTACAATTTACAAAAAGGGCAAAATCTGCTCGTGCTTCTCCCGACCTATAAATCCCACCCACGTCCCTTCAATCCTCATCCATCTCGTCCCCACTGCTCGCCCCATCGCCTTCCTCCACTTCCACCGAAAAGTCAAACTCTTGGTCCACACCCGCATAAGAATCGCTCATGAAATACAGCTTGAACTCGCGTTTGCCAAGCACATCCGTAGGCGCCGCAAAGTCCAATTTAACTTGCGCGCGTCTTTGCAAGGTGGTACGTTTGATAGCCAGGAGCGTTTTCGTTTCGGCGTCGCCGACCACGAGCCACCACCCTTCGTCCTTCTTCGCGGGGTAGAAGGGTGCAATCACCGGTCCAACGTCCCCAGCACGACCGCCCGTTTCCTCCTCTTCATCTTCATCGGTTTCGCGCTCCAAGGCAACCTTGACTGTAACACTTTCCCCTTGCTTCACCGGCCCTTCCTCAGCCTCAAAGTTCACCTCCACACTCGGATACCGGTTGCAGTACTTTGCAACATCACCCAACCGCCGCCGGTCCAACTGTAATGCTTGATCCCGATCTTCGTCCTCCATCTCCATGATATCAAATACTTCAGTAACACCCTTGCTCTTGAGTCGTTCAATAATGTCATTGGTGAAGTGCGGGATTTGGCGCAGACGCGAGTCGGTATTCCAAATGGCTTGGATGCACATTTGACTCAACTCCATCGCTGCCAACCCGGGAGATAGCCAACCGTTTGAGGAGATAACGTCAACGCACGCTTGAATGAGTCGCACCACCTTCAGCAGAATTTGCTTCTGATCCGACTCAAGATCCGGAGGAAGCTGCACGCGCGAGAAATGGGCTTGGAGCAAAATGTTGGTCTTAAAGTGTGGGTCGTTGTAGTTGGGGGAATCGGCTTTCACAGGTAGGCGTTCGTAGATGCGTTTAAGGACCGCATCTTCGTGATGGCGAATGGGCACGTCCTCGAATTCTGCGGCAGCAGCAATGATCTGTAGCAAACCGCGAAGTTTGGTTTTCGCGTTGAGCGACATGGAGAAGACTTCGATGGTAACATAATTGATATAGTAGTACGCCGCAATCATGCCAAGATTGAGCGGGGTAACATCGTCTTCCTCAACCGCAATACACTTGGAGGTTGCAAGATCCTCCAGCGTGGTTTCCACCAGCTCAGACAAGTGATCCGACAAATGGCGATGTGTCACCCCCTGCAAACCGTAGTAATTCGGGTTCAACGCCATGCGACGGTATAAGAAGGTCCACGTCAGATAATCAACCGCATCCTGCTTATTTTCGATCGTTTTGGTCACAATTTCTGCATTGAAGTGATCATGCAAGAAATGATCCAAATGGCTTTCGACAGGTAACGCCTCATACAAGAACTTTTTGTAGAAGTCCTTCTTGACGCCCTGGCACATGAGCATGCACCGTGCGCTCTCCCCGCCGACGGACTTGGTTGCCCGACCCATCATTTGAAGCACGTCCGTAATCGGATAGTCAGCGTACCGATGCTCCTTGCCTTCATAGTACTGGGTTCCCATCACAACAACGAGCTGGGAACGAAGCGGCATTCCCCAGCAGGTATCTTTGGAAGCAACCACGACTTGGATCGCCCCCTGTTCAAAGAGGTATTCAACAGTCTTACGGTCGGAGGCCGCGAGTGCTTCGTGGTAGTAAGCGACGCCGTTTGCAAGCGTTTCTTTCAAGGTTGCGTCCTTGATGTTTTCAAGGTAAGGGGCAATATCCTCGTCGGAGCAGTGAAGGAATTTCTTCTCCTCGCCGTCCGCCAGGCAGAATGTGAGAAGCTCCACCGCAGTAAGTCGGCATTGCTTACGGCTCGGAACGAACACAATCGCAGGACGTTCGGGAGCAAGTTGCGTGACAGCAAGATAGGTGGGTTTGCTCATGGCAATCATCAGTGATGCGAAATGGGGGATGTTGTAACCCTGAATGTGAATCTCGAGGGGCACTGGCCGCACGTTCGGCTTGAAATTATAAATGGTCTGGCTTGTTGCTCCTATCCACTCTCCCAAATCACGTGCGTTGGACATGGACGTCCCCAGCGCAACGATCCGAATTTTGCTCTCGACTTGCGCGCTAATGTAACGCATTCGAGAAACAACCACCTCCAGCGTCGGTCCGACCTCCCCACCAATTAAATGAATTTCGTCCACAACAACCAGCCCAACCGTTGTGACGTTCTTCCTTTGCTTCCATCGGCGCGACAACATATCCCACTTCTGTGGCGTCGCAAAAATGATATCGCCGGTTTCCAACAACTTCAGATCCGCCGCCGTTTCACCGGTCAACACCACAATGTTCTTGCCGCCCAACAGCGTACCAAACTTCTCTCGCCATTCCCCAGCCTTCAGTTCTACCACTTCGTCGAATGGCACAATGTACACGCACCGACCCCTGGGGTTGATGGCCCAGAGACGCAGTAAGGCAAACTCTGCGCAAATCGTCTTCCCCGATCCCGTCGGCGCCCCAACGAAAACATTTTCATCCGTAGAGAACAAAGTGTTGAACACTTGCGTTTGAATGGCATTGAAGTGCCTCATACCGGCGTACACCTTCTCATACTCAGGATTCCTCAGCGCCGATACCGGTAATGGCTGCAAGTCAAGCAGCTCCGTGTGAGGCGGATATTTCTCGGGTAAGATCAGGTGCTTGAAGGAGACGGGTAACCGCGTTTCGGAGTGGAGCCATCTGTCGCTCACGACGCTGACAAAGTAGTTTGGCGGCAGAGGCTCAAACAGAGGTACCGTAAAAGTAACATGGTGATCCTCTTGTGCGTATCTCTGTTTGAGGATCAAGTAATCGTGATGGAGAATAATCTCCCCATCAACATCCTCGACCAGAATCCAAAACCCTTCCGAGGCGCCATGGACTTTCTCATCAAACTGGAAGTCTGGAGTAATGGTGAGCTCAATGCGGAGCAGCGACCGGGTGATGGGTTGAACATGGGCGGCAAGCTCAAGTTTCGGGAATTGGTGCACCGTGCGATGTATAAGTTTCCCCGCTTTTGGGATACCGGCAAGCTCTCCAAGTTCCTGCGGATTGAGGTCGTAGTAGCGCTCCCACGGGAACTCTTTGCGCTCCAACTTTTTGATCACATCTGGAGGAAAGGTCTTAAACTGGCGAAGAGGTGACATCGATAGCCACATTCGCTTATCAACCATTTTGCACAGATCCAGCGCTTTACGGCAAAGTTGCGACCAACCCCGCCTCAGGCATATCTCATATACAGCCCGAAGGATGCGGCCGGCACTTTGGGTCACGAAAACCATGTCGGCCATCAACGCGAATCCCTCAAGCTTGAGCTGCGAAATGTAAGCTTGAAGCAACACATTAATCTTTGCCGTAGGTTCCTCGATGCTTTCCTTCACAGGGATGGGAACCCTTTCAAGCATTTTCGCAAGCTCAAGTTTCTCTTCCTCGCGGACGGGAATGAACTTGAATTCGTCAGACAACGCAAAGACGCGGAATAAATCAATCAGCGTCATCGTGGGCTTGAGATGCTGGTTGTACATCGACATCGAAGTGTGACTGATGTAATAATGCGAAGCGATACGCCCAAGCTCGGTAACTTGGAATTTCCCCGTCTTCTTGTCGTACTTGATCAAATTGCACTTATCCAGCACAATAGCGGCACTATGAATCAAGTCCACCCGCTTTTGGACAAGATATGGGTCATCGTCGTGCTCATCAGGAGCCACCCCGTACAGGGTTCCGTTGCGTAACATGCGAACGTACAAATAAGTATATCCGAGCCACTGCACTGCCTCATCCCGCGTTCGGACGGTTCCAAGAACAATCTCAGCGTTGAGGTTATCCGCCAGGCGGCTGACGAACTGAGACTCAATGGGAAGTTGCTGGTTCAGGAGCGACAAATAATACTGCAGCTCCGCATGTGTTGTGATGATGATGCCTTCACCATGCGTGTCGAACTGGGGTCGACCGGCACGACCAAGCATTTGAAGAACATCTTGCGGACTCAACTCGACCCAACGCCCCTTCTCCGGGTTGTAAACTTGCGTCCCCTTGATAATAACCGTATGCGCGGGCAAGTTGACACCCCACGCAAGTGTGGCCGTCGATACCAACACCTGGATATGCCCATCCGCGAATAACTCCTCGACCAGCGTCCTGTCTGCGCGGGTCATCCCAGCATGATGAATGGCAAACCCGTAGGGTAGAAGGTCTTGCAAGTCCGGGTTTTTAACTGTTGGGGCTTCTTCTGCCAGAATTTCACGACTGGCGGCATCCTGTCGCAAAATCTCGCCAATAGTATCCTTCTCAAGCGCCATATCGCGGATGGCTTTTGCCGTTTTTGCCGTCTCTTTCCGGGAATGGCAGAACACCAAAACTTGATTTTTCCCCGCCTCCTCCATGATCTTATCATAAGCGATCTCGTTCATCAGCTGGAAACGCTTGATAGCTTTCTTTTCGGTAATACCAATGTATTGCTGTTTGAGGGGGCAAGGGCGGTAGCTGTTGTCAAAGTAAAACAACCCGCGCTCGGGGTTCACGCGCATGAACATCGCCACGTCCGCGTAGTTGGGGAGAGTAGCACTGAGACCAACCAGTCGGACCATTTCTTGGGTTTGCTGAATTTGGCGAATGGTTCGGCTGACGATACTTTCAAGGACCGGTCCACGGTCGTCGTGGAGCAAATGAATTTCATCAATGATAATGAGCCGCACGAGATTCGTGTAAGACCGGTCAGTGGCTTTACGGGTGATGATGTCCCACTTTTCAGGGGTGGTAACGATGATCTGAGTTTCGGCGATTTGTTGCTTCGTAAGATTGCGGTCTCCTGTCAATTCAGCGACTCTAATGCCGTACTCCTCCAAGCGTTTGCCAAAATTTCCGACCATTTCCGCAACTAAAGCTTTCATAGGAGCGATGTAGATAATCTTGAAGATGTCGAGGTTGATTTGCCCTGTGGCCTCATTGCGGTACTTCCCGATTTCCCGGAGAATGGTCAGCATAGCACAATTGGTTTTACCGGCACCCGTCGGGGCACACAGCAGCATATTTTCATCGGAGCCGAAGGCAATGGGGTAGACTCTGCTCTGTACTCTGTTCAAAGTGTTGGCACCCTTGAACCCAGTTTGAGCCCAAGCTGGGAGCTCTGAGATAGCCACAAGTTTCTCCCCTGCTCCCATCGCCGCCGCCTTTGGCGCAGGAACATGGACCTCTTGATATCCCTTCTTGTCGCGCTTGAAAGTTCCCTGCGGGAGGGTGCACTTTTTGTTCGACATCAGGTGGCCACCTTGCTGGAAAGATAATGAGTCCAAATCCACAGTGGTCTTGGGCAAAGCCAATCCCGTCGTCGGTGCAGCCTTCTTCAGATCGAACTGAATAGGTCCACCGGTCACCGGCTGCGCCGAATCCACGTCCATCTCAACAACCCCACGACGACCACTTGCCGCTTTGCGCGTCGGAGCCAAGCTGAGCTGGTCAAGAATACCATGCTGACCTGCTTCTCGCATTTCCGCTTCGATTTTCTGGCGTTCTTCCGTTGATCCCGCCTTTCCCAGCCGTGTACACCACACAATCACATCTCTATTGCGGGTAAGGAGTTTGACAAGATCGAATTTGTCGTAATCAAACAACTCCATCAGTGTATTTTCACAATCCCTGGGATTTGCGGCCGAGGAAAGAATCTCAAACGTCGATGCTGTTTTGCTTTGAGCAGTGTGGGCGTCTGGATAGTGAGCCGAAATCGCTCTCTGGAGCCAAAACGCATCAATATCATGAGGATTCACAGCATCGGCGGGAGCTTTCCCGGAGTCGGTACTCTTTTTGGCGTGCTTCGTGGCCGCTGCAGGAATGATAGTCGTGAAATCGTCACCGTCGTCCGCATTCTCGTCCTCAGACTCATCCCCAGCAGCTCTTAAAACGGCACCCGCATCCGCCTCCTGACCCATGTCTTCATCCTCCTCCTCATCCCGAACCTCATACTCATCGTCGCTCGCCTCCTCATCCTCATCCTCATCAAACACAACCGCCACACCATAATCTTCGTCCACCCGCGTTTCCGCTGTCCCATCATCTGCTGCCGGCCCCGCCGCATCCGATGTTCTGTAGTCGGTGATACGCTTTCCCAGGTTAACCAACTGGGCAAATTTATCCGATGACAGCTGAGTTCGGACAATCTCTTCCACCCCCTTCTTCCTGTCAAAATCCTTTAAGGCATCATCTTTCAGAACCTCCAACACGGCATCTGCAGCGCCGTGAAGAACATCAGGAGGGATATCACCAAGTTGTTCAGATAAGAAAGACAGGATAAGGTCGTAAGTTTGATGCGTTTCTTTCGTGCGCGGTCGATAGGTTTCGCCCTCAAAGGCGTCCGTAGCCTCAAGGATATCGTGCCCATAACCCCGTGCCACCTTATCCTTATCGCTTCGCTTTTTTTGTCGCTCGGCCCCCGTCCTCCGCATCTTTTCTTCCCTCTCCTTTCGTTTCTTTTCCCGCTTCTGCTTTTCCTCGTCAATCGTCCGCATAGCGCGATCTCCGAACTTCTTTCCGTCGATACGTCCCCATAATGATTCTGGTTCCCCGCTTGGTTCTTGATCACGTCGTGGGAGCGCAGACCTGTCCGCTTGCAGAACAAGGTTACTGTTCGCCGTGTACTGGTACTGTTGCCCTCGGTGCACGTCTTCAGCCATGTTGCTGTTCTGGTGGTATTACTGATAGTGGGCAGGTACGGACTACTTCACTGACGGACGTTTTGCAGTTCAATACTTTCAGCACGCCAGTAAGAGACCGTTTAGAGGAGTTATTGAAATTAATGGAAAGGACAAAGTCAGGCAAAGCTGATCTCCCTATGAAGCGACTGCGCACCACCAGGAGCTTTGGCGTCTCCATGGCAACCACAATCGGTATCCGCGCTGGCAGAGATCTCGAGTTCGTTTCCCTGCCCACCTCCCATCTACTTGGGCAAATATGCCTCCAATAAAAGCTATCCGGGCAGGCCTCCCAACGCTGCAAATATTTGCTGCAAATACGGGAGTTGGGAAAACCATATTCTCAACTGCCCTCTGTCGCGCTGCTGTCCGTGCGCCGTTGTCCGACTTGGAGAAACGGAGGGGCAAAGGGGCGGACTCTGCTGATGGGAATCCTATTAGGAAGGTGTTTTACTTGAAGCCTGTACAGACCGGTTACCCGAAAGACTCGGATGCGAGGTGGGGTCGCAGACATTCTGATTCTAGCTATCTTGGTAGATCTTGAAGTTCGGAACTAATCCTTCTATTTGATCAAAGATAGACACGTACAATCATACTGTCCCGAAGCGCACGCCCGTGTCTTGTTCACCTACGAAGAACCCGCCGGGGCGCATCTGACGGCAGTGAGGGTAAAGCGTCGTTTGGCGATAGCCAGTTTCAGAGATTTTTGAGTGTCCATTGTCTGAACTCCGATATCAGGAAAATCGTATGGTGACGGATCAGGAATTGCTCGATGCGACGCAATTGGCGTGTGACGGGGCGTACAGGGCAGCGGGAGGTGATCCTGCCATGATGTTGTTGGAAACAGCTGGAGGTTTGTTTTTGGCTGATTCCATTGCTGCTCAAACGCCAACCCAGCTCCAATCAGACCGTGTTGCTTAATCTTCTTAAGGTGTCAATAGTCCAGTAATGTCAGGAACCCTCCAAGCGGACGCGTACCGCGCCTTCCGCCACCCCACCATCCTCATCGGCGATGGCAACCTCGGCGGTGTTTCCACAACTCTCTCCGCATACGAATCCCTAATCCTGCGCGGATACGATATTGTATCTATCCTTATGTTCCACTCTGACAAATACTTGAATCACGAAGCCGTGCAACGCAACGTGGACGCTGGCGTCACCGTGTACACATTTGATTTTCCACCACCCATGCCGCAACCCCAAATGTTGCAAGAACCGTCACGGCATGAACTCATGCTGGATTATACGAACATGTTGTTGTATTACGAAAAGGTCGATGGAGTGGCGGGAACCGTTGTTGCAGAGGCGTTGAACAAGCATGAAAAGCGGATTGAAAAGCTGGAAGGACTGGGGAAGCAGGGCGAATCGAAGTTGTGGTGGCCTTTCACCCAACATCAATTGGTGAAGAATCCTACAGTCATTGATTCTGCGTACGGTGATTATTACACCACGTATACACCTGGATCATCAACCGAGTGCACCGTGGACAGTACCGCTCCGGCGGAGGGAATCAGTAAGACACAATACGACGCATGCGCAAGTTGGTGGACTCAAGGTCTCGGACACGGCAACCCACGCCTCTCCTTAGCTACCGCGTCCGCCGCGGGACGGTACGGCCACGTTATTTTCCCCGAATGCGTGCACGAGCCTGCTGTTGACCTGGCAGACAAGCTTCTGGCCTCCGTCGGAAAGGGCTGGGCGTCCCGCGTGTTCTACTCGGATGATGGGTCTACGGCAACGGAAGTTGCGCTCAAGGCTGCGTTGCGAAGGGCGGAATTGGATTTAGCTTTATGGAGGACGGACAAGGGGGTGGTAGGACCACGGGAGGGGAACAAGGAGGTTTTGGAGATTATTGGGATTGAGGGGTCGTATCATGGGGATACGATCGGAGCGATGGACGCATCGGATCCTAATGTCTACAATGGGAAGATTAACTGGTCAGTAGATCACTACCGGTCGAGCTGCTTTCAGTTTTTGATGGGAAAGTACTGACATGTTTGGAACAAAAACAACAAAAGGTATTCGGGCAGAGGTCTATGGTTCCAACCTCCAACCATCGTAATGAAGGACGGGACCTACACTCTCCGTATTCCGGAATCCATATCCATCGCTTCCGAAACCCATACCTTCGAAACCCTCGACTCTCTGTTTTCCCCTGACCGCGACACATCCGCCCTCGCAACCGCTTACCGCAGCCACATCACAACCACCCTCCAGAAAGCCGCCTCCCAAAACCGCACCTTTGGCGCCCTCATCCTCGAACCGATCCTCATGGGCGCAGGCGGCATGCTGTTCGTCGACCCCTTATTCCAACGCACCCTCATCAACACGGTCCGTTCCTCACCCCACCACCCACCCCTCCCCGTCATCTTCGACGAAGTCTTCGTGGGACTATTCCGTCTCGGGCCATCCTCCCCTGGTGTGTCATGGCTGGGCGTCACGCCTGACGTGGCATGCTATGCGAAAAGCTTGACGGGGGGTGTGGTGCCGCTTGCTGCGACGGTCGTGTCCGAGAGGGTGTTTCAGGCGTTTGTAGGGGACACGAAGGAGGATGCGTTGTTACATGGGCATTCATATTCCGCACATCCAGTGGGGTGCACAGTTGCGGTGAGGGCGTTGGAGGAGTATGAGAGGATGGGATTGGGCAAGAAAGAAGTTGGGTTTGTGTGGGATGAGGAGGTAGGAGCGTTGTTTATATTTGATTGGCTTTGGAGTGGTTTTGCAGGGTGCTGTTTTTGTTCTTTTACTATTCGTACATTGATAAACTCGTTGTATTTTACAATTTATAGCTTGTGCGCCAACTCTCCTCACTCGCCAACGTCAACTGGGTCGTGGCACTCGGATCCGTTCTCGCATTCGAACCTCAAGGTAACTACGGTACCATGCACAGCTCTCACTCGTCCTTCCTCGACTCATACCCCCCACTCTTACCAGGCACCGACACCACCCCGTCCCGCACAGCCCAATCTATCGTTACCTACCTTCGATCCACCTTGTTCCCCAGCCTCGCCTCGAGCATCTATGCTCGCCCCTTGGGGGGTGTAGTGTATATCATGGCGAGTCATGTCACGAGCGAGAAGGATGCTAAGGGCATTATGGAAGCGCTATTGGATGCGGTGGAGAAGGCGAGGGAGGGTGCGGGTGCTGGTGAGGCGGCGTGTGTAGTTTAGCTTGGGACTGTGTGTGCTTGTCGATGAATAAGATTGTGGTGGTCAAGAGGTTCTTGTGGTCAAGATGGTTGGTTGTCTCATCATGATCCTTCATTGCACCGTTTTCCACCGTCCAAACCCCTCACCGTCATGTGCCGCGCTCTGTTCTGCTCTTTCTCGGATGGAATGCGTGGTGAATGTGGAGCTCACGTTTCTTGGAAACAAGGATCTCCAGTCGTTCACCACAGAAACGACAAGATAACTGCAGCAAAACCTACGTTCGCAAAGGAGGAGGATAAGGAACTCTCAAAACTCGGGCGCGCACCATGGACCTCTTGCAAGCATTCGCCTATTAACCGGCATCGTGCCTGACGCCATTAACATCTTCTTCTCCGCGAATCAAGCGAGTTAAGAGAGTAAATATTGAAGTAAAACTCAGAAGGCAAAAGATATTCATGAATATCCATCGGGGTTCAAATATTGAAGTCAAACTCAGAAGGCAAGAGATATTCATCCAGCGGGGAATTGAACCCACACTGGACGTCAAAAATAATAATGCATCCAGCGGGGAATTGAACCCACACTGGACACTTTATCACCAATTAGCCCGCAGGCCTAACGAGGGAGGCATCCCTATCCACCAACCCCGACCCAGTTTAAAGACATATGACAGGTCTCGCGTCTGAAATAAACAAAGAGCGTGAGAGCACCACTTTGGTTAACGAGGTAGGCAACCCTGACCACCACACCCCGACCCAGTTTAAAGACATATGATAGGTCTCGAAACTGAAATGAAGAAAAAGGGAGGAAAAAGGGAAGAAAAAGGGAAGAAAAAGCGAGAAAGCACCCTTTGAAACCCGGAGGCCTAACGAGGTAGGCAACCCTGACCACCACACCCCGGCCTCAAGTTTATAGACATTTGCGGGGTCTGGCGTCGAGGAAGAGTCGGGAGTCGAGGAGGAGATGGGGTCGACGAGGAGATTCGAGGAGGGGTGTCGAGGAGTCGTGTGTCGAGGTGAGGAGTCGAGGGGAGTCGAGGAGGAGGAGTCGAGGAGGTGGAGTCGAGGGAGGCGGCGAGGGGAGGAGGCGAGAGGAGGAGTCGAGGTGTGCGTCGTGTGCGTGGGTGTGCGTAGTGTGTGTGTGGGGGAAGAAGACAATAAAAGAATATCAAAATATCGACCGAAATCGAATTTTGTTGAAAAATAAAAAACACCCAATGGGTGCCGGACGCCGAAGCGTAGAAGTAAAAGCGCCCAATGGGTGCCAACGCCGAAGCGTAGAAGTGAAAACACCCAAAAGGGTGCCAACGCCAAAGCATAAGCCGAAGCGTGAAAAGTGTGAGGGGAAACCAAGGGCGAGACGCGTCCCTTTTATATTCCTGAAATGTGGCTGTGTACCCCGCAGTCGCGCCACAACGTGATCGTTTTGATTGGTGGACATTGCTGGGGCTTGTCAGGGTCCTATGGGGCCCTGGGGGACTTTCCCAAATTAAATTAATGCAAATGTCAATTTAACTATACTCGGGTTTATTGGTTATCCAACTTCAACATTTCATTGGCACTGCAAGGAGTGTGGACTGCCGTTCAAGGGCTGTTGTACGCCGACGACCCAATTTCGTCAACGATAAAATGGTCCGCACCAGGGGTTTCGCCGGGGAAACATGGTGTTGAATCATCGAGTCTGGTTATGGTGGTAGAGAGCCCTTTGGAGTTGAAAAGGTCGTCTTGAACGAGCGTTTTGGAGTTGGAGCTCTCGAGCAACCACGCGATCTCCCCATGAACAATCCAAATGTATTCAAGCGTTGAAAATTTGTGTTTTGTATTCTTTCAAAAACGTTTCCTGTTTACAAACTCACATCCCTGCAGACGGATACCCGCTATCGCAAACGCCACTTTGATTTCCCTGGAACAACGTTTCATTTCATTCTTCCACCTAACTAAGACTATCTACTACCACTAATTCACTACAGAAAAGAAAAAAAAGGAAATTTGAATCGTAAAGGAAAGGGAGCTATTTACAAGCTGAAAACGGGTCACCACTCATTCAGAGCAGCAACATGTAAGAAAGAGTCCCTCAATAGAGTTTCACGAAAGCTCCACACAGTTCCACACACTTTCCGGCCCTACATCACCTCTTCCCCACCGGTAGCCTCACCCCCGCCCGTCTCACTGCCCTGCACACCGGCAGCCGCACCATCCCGCAGCTCACTGTCCCTCTCCTTCCCACCGCCCAAACTAACCCGACTCTCCTTCCTCCGCACCTTCTTCAACACCTTTTTGAAAAACCCGTCGCCTCTCACCCCTTTCCCATCCTGCTGCTGCACTATGCCATACGATACGCCAGGTACCGAATTCTGCAATGGCTGGCCAGGGACGTAGTCACACGGCAAGACTTTGGATAACCGCTCGATAGCCGGTGCGAGCGTGGATATACTTTCGGTTGACGAGTCGATGGTGGTGCCTCGCGGGCGGGTCGTCACGGCGCCAAAGAGTAGGTCTGATATGTGCGAGTGAGAGGGTGCTGTGGTTGTGAGAGTTGAGGTTGCAGAGTCAGCGGCAGAGTGAGTTGTTGTTGTCGTGTTGTCAGAGGAGGATGTGGTGGTGACGCTGCCATCGGAAAGCTGGGATGGAGTGGTGTCCATCTTTGGAGGACGAATTGTAATTTGTGAGTCGCGTTTTGGGTCTCGTGTGGTGATGATTGTGGTAGGTGCCACCAGTGAGTCGGGAGGTGACGCGAGGACGGGAGTATCGACCCATGGAGAGGAGGGGGCGTCTTCGTAAAAGCTGGCGTCATCCACCGACGCGGAGATGATCGTTCTTTGATCGTCATCTTGATCGCGAGGTGCACAGCTTTCTGAGGACTGGGCAATCCCATCTTCCTCGAGTCCAGAATCTTCACCCGCCAGCTTCCTCGCGTCTGACACAACGTCACAACTCGACGCAGCAGATTCCCGCCCTTTATCCCTCTCAATCATTTCTAAAGCAATCTCCGCCTGCGAAAAGCTCGGCCGCGGCTCAGGCGATGTGTAGTACTTTGGCTCGTCACGGCTGACAATCATCCCTTCCGAGCCACCGGGTCGTGAAACGACGTTATTACGTTCGTCTTCCAGTGGTTCCAAATTTGACTCCGCGGCCTCCTTGTCACCACTTCCGACACCGACAACTGTGTCAGCATTCGTAGTTGCCGATTTCTGCCCAACTTTCAGCTCAACCCGTTGATCCTCCATCCGAGGGGGAATCCGATCAAACAGGTCCGCCAAATCGTCGAAGTCATTTTCGACATCGTTTTTTGTAGGAGCAGACAAAGGTCGACCTCGACCCCTGCTCTTTGCACTCTGTGACCCGGTGCCAGCACCAGATCCGATTGCAGAAGCGAAAGCACCACCTTTACCCGCACCGCCGCTATGCCGTCGCTGTCTAGGTGGCTTCATCTGCGCTCTCTGATTGTCAAATATCGGGTCTGCCAACCTTGCCACCTTGGTCGCGTACACTTTCAGTAGGTCCTTGTCGGGTATGGGTATGACATCCCCTTTGTTTCGAGTGCGTCCGTAAACCCGTCCCATTGGCCTCGCAAGCCTGTCTAAGACTGCCGAGCGAGCGACGGTAGGAGGTTGCCGGTCAGTAACCACCTCGATCACGCTTCGACGACGGGTAATGGGTCGAAAGGTTGCCCGTTGCAGGTCGAGGAGCGGGTACGAAAGGCGTTCAACGCCCATTTGGTAATCTCGCACGACCGATGATAGGGTTCCGGCAAGCGATTGGCCGGTCGTCGATGAACTGATGGATGGATTGCGCGCCAGTTCGCGCTGCATTTCGCTGAGTTTTTCCGGGTCTTCGAAGATAGCCCACATGTCCATTGGGAAACTAGCGTTTGGTGGTACTGGCAACTACAAATTGTGTGCAAAATATATCAGTAAAATTGGTGGTAAATCTCATCACAATTCAAGACTCTTTGGCACCAAATCTCCTACCTGCGACCGCCCATACAATCCCGACTTCCAATCATTCACCGCCATCGATAACCTTTTCATTTCCCTCCGCAACGTATTGATATCCCCATCGTCAGCTAGATTTGGCGGTAGCGGCAATTTTGGTACAGCGACACCGTACCCAATCGTATTCTGCAAACCCAACCAATCATCAATGCTCGAATTGATGGAGACTTCGTCAGCTTCGGCGCTTAGGGCTGGAGATTTCAGGAGAGAGTCTTCCTCGAGAAGTGGTGAGAAAAGGTGATGTTGGGAGGCAGTTTCGGAGAATGTTGAGGAAGTGAGAGTTTCGGATGGGGTAAGGGATTCGTGTCTTTGCTGCCGGCGCAGTGTGTCCACGTAATCCTCCATCGACCTAAGGACAAGTAAATGCCACGCAAACATAAATATGACATGATTAGGCCCTCCACAAAAACATGCCATACAGCCTTTCCCAGTTTCACGTACGTGGTGCTCCTGCGTTTCAAAAAAGAGCCACGCTTTCCGGGATATATCTCGCCCAATGATTTCTTAATGGAAGAGTCGCTATTGAATCGTCTCAGTCGGACGACCTGCTCATATGGCGACGGCAAAGGAGGAGCTGGAGACGGGACGGGGACCATCGCATCAAACGGGTGTTGCTCTCCAAAGATGGCAAACTCAACCGGCATTTTGGAGACACCAGTGCCTCCTAGTTCGGCGGCTGCAGCAGCAACAGGGATCGGCACATCCGCTGGGTCGGCTGTCCGCGACTTTGATCTGCGGTTGGCTAACACGGGTCGTTCTAATTCCAGCGAGTCGCGGGCCGACCTGATTGAAAAAGGGCTGGATCTTCCGCTGGCGGTGGATCCTACGCTACGGCGATTCTGATTCGACGGAGACGGAGTATTTCTGTTGGCATCATTTTGAAGAACATTGCGTGACGGGCTCGTGGGGGTCCTGGACGGACTGCATGTGCCGGTATTTTTATCGGTGGAAGCAGCAGCATCCATATCACCTACCGTCCCTGTTCTTTTTGGGGAGTGCAGTGGGCGGCGATTTGGAGACTCTGGAGACTCTACTATGACAGCAAGATTGGAGCGGTTGCGACGCGCAGACTGAGGCGGAGTTTTTTGTTGTGTCTTTGAATCATGCCATTGCGTGCGGTTGCTGGGTATATCGTCACCAGAATGCTGAATCTAGGAAAGTAGGTTTCATTGATTGATTTAGCCATTACGAAAAATTATTGTTATCCACGAACCGGCGTGAGAGATCTCACGCCCACGAAACCCAACCTCACACGCGTGCAGCACAATACCCGCAATCCAGAGCGTTTTCCAGCTGCCTACCTGAAAAGTCGCCAACTGATCCAAGAGTTCTTCAGAAGAGAGCGGACCCGTCCTCTTCCAGTATTTTCCCTCGTCCCATGTTTGAGAGTCTACGGTTGTTTGTTCAGCCACCGCAACCCCATCAAAATTGTGAGCGGCCGCCCTCCACTCATCCCATTGGGGACCAGAGTAAGACCACGAACCCCTATCGCTTCCAGCGGCGCCCCAATCTTCATTCCCAGCACTCAATCCGTGTTCTATTGGGTACTGAGTCCAGGATACGGGGGGATAGATGGGATCAAAGTGCAGGTGGTTGGCGCTTATTGGAGATCCCGCTGCGGGTTTGGTACCGTATATCCCTTCGACTTCTGGGTCGTAGTCGTACGGGTTGGAAGTGTCGTCCGGAGTAGCTAGGTCGAGTGCTGAAGTACTCAACATGTCGCTGGCGTATATGCGATGCATAAGAGTTTGCTGGTGGCTTTGAACTGTTTCGTTGTTGTTTTGCAAACTGTCGGTTGTCGTGGCCGCGGCGTTAACATCGGCAAGGATAGGGGGAGTTGGAGAGCGCGAGAGGGGAGGAGGGTAGTTGTCGAGAGCAGCAGAGTAATAGGAAGCGGAGGGTCGTCTGCCGAAAGTCATTTGCGGCCAGGGTGGAGGAGCTCTGTGTTTCTGCAAAAGCAAGCGTGCTTTTAGACTTTTTGCGCGCGGGGGGGAAAAGAGGAAGGAGTCCGGCAGGACAAAACTGAAGACACGAGACTGTCCCCAGCACCGGGTTTGCATACAAGACCCTTTGGAAGCCTACCTACCCACCTGTCTACCTATTTACGTACAGATGCTCCTTTTTGCGTAGGGTCCCATCAGGTTCGATGGCCTTTGCAACCCGTTAAAATGACATTGGCTTTTTCCGCTGGCTGGCTCTCTTCAAGCAGCACACACACTTCTTGCGCTTTCCTGGACGGGTGGCTTTGAATCGGATCGGAAGCACGCGCGACAATACGACTAAGCGACCGGTATCCAGCAATTGAGGTCGGTTGGGTATCCATGCGCGGTTGGCCTACGATGGAAACTAGTGTTGAACAAATGTATTTTGTAACCGCATTGGCGAGTGAGCGGGTTGGGGCGCCTATACAATGGGAGAGGGCATTCGAGCGGAATTACGGGGTTCTCAATCTCATAACAACTGGAATTTAGGTTGTTGTTGTCCTCCATATACTATACATTTACAGATAGCTCGTTAACACCATTAAGAATACGCTTCAGTGACCCTCCGCGACGTCCTCCGTCTCTTCACTCCACAGTTTCTCATCCTTCATCCCCTCGTTTTGCTTTCCGCTTGGTGCTGCCCCGCCAACATCTTCTTCAACCCTAACCACTTGCACTCCTTCCGCAGCAACAGGATTCAACCGCACCTCGGTCCGAATGGTTGCAAACAGCGTAGGGGGCATGTCCGGCGACGTGGAGGGTGCGGTTAGGTGGTAGTCGGATTTTAGGTCAGTCTGTCAGGACATGTAGTTACGAATTTCAATGTATGGCGGGCAGAAGCAAGGCATGCGCAAGGATAGGGCCGATTACCTGTCCTTCAAGCAACGGTCGGAGCGGCATGTGCGTGGATGCTAGAGGGATGTTTTCGGCGATTTCGGGAACCCATTGCGGCCCTAAAGTTCGTGCAAAAACACATCAGAAAAAATATCTGGGCCACCAACTTCGCAGATAAACGATCAACACCCCTGTCCGCTTACCTTCACCC
>JADGKA010000579.1:0-17505 GCA_027604605.1 Borealophlyctis nickersoniae
ACGCCTGATAGTACACCCTTTCCAGGTTTCATACCAGAGATATCGTAACCATGCCGATACCATTTCTGCACGTGGACACTAAAACCGTTGTCGTTGACGGTCTTAAGGATAAAATTGATCCAAGGTTCATGTCGAAGGTCGAACGCCTTCGCGCCTTGATCAAAGGCAAAGCACGGGTGATGTCTACTCGAAACGAGCGAAAAGGTGTCATCCGCGAGCTGGATGGTACAGGTTATGCAGCCTTAGTCGAGGAAGTGGTTAAAAAAATGAATTTAGAGGGGGGCAAACTCGTATTTCAAGATATTTTTGAAACTGTGACGGAGAAAACAGCAAAATCTGTGTGCCAAGGAATTATCGACGAGTGGATGAAAAAGATTAGTACCGTTGCGGAAGAACTCCCGGTCGATGATGGAGAGCTGGATCGGAAATTGAACTCGTTGAATTCTGAAAGCTTGATGTGGTTACGTGGGGAGGTTGTGGACAACGGAGTGGAAGGCTGTCGCAGCGGATGATAACCTTCTTCCATGTGAGCCACATACGTCAGGTTCCACTAATAGCAAAACTCACTTTGCTCCGTCACAGGACGAAACCGCCGTTCATCGCGAGCTCCTCCAGCAGAAGAGCATTTCGGAGTCCAGAAAGGCGTGCGATGCATTGTGGCATGAGTATGAGAACCTGATAGCTTCCGCTACTCTTGCCACTTTCGATTCCGCATTTCAACAGATTACGAACGATATATCGGTCCGCGCAAAGGGTGCAGCGAAGGATGCGCTGAGCCGCCGGATAGCTGAGGACGGAACTCGACGACGGGAGCGTTTTGTCGCCGAGGCGAGAAAGGAAGCGGATAAATTGCTGGAACAGGTTAAGAATGACTGGAGTCGCTCTGTGAGCCTCATCAAAAGAGCGCTGCCTCAAGGGCAAAAGGAGGTGCGACAAAGCTTACTGAATGCTGAAGAAGAAGGTTGTAATCTGCTCGCTACAACGATCTTCGGAATGGGGCCCATAGATCCTCATGAGTACCTTAATAAGTTCAAGGTGAGATATCCCACACCACAGCATTGGGCACGTTACGGCTAATTTCTTTGTTTTGTTATAGGGTGTCTCTTCGGCAGGCATCACGGACGTCCTAACGCTCAACAAGCATTTCCTAGACTCTAAACTCCGAGGATTGCTGGAAGACTTCAATGTTAAGGCACAAGATCTATCGGTCGATGCGTATGAGGAAAGTTTCTCTTTGCTCAAACAACGTTACTTGGAAGAGAACAACAGCCTCGGTTCTGCTGCGGCGATCCTGGGCGAGAAGATAGAACAGTTGAAGCCACAATTGCGCAAGACGGCCGAAGACAAACGTCAAGCGGAAACCAACCGAAAAAGATTGGAATCCTTGGTAATGTTGGATCGCTTTCAGAACGAGCTCCGGCATCGGTTGGAGGACGTGGCACAACAGACTGGGGACACGGAAAAAAGCCGGCTGAAGACTATCCTAGCCCAAATACAAATGGAGTATGTCGAGAAGCTGAAGCTGCAACTACAGGCAATCAATGCATCTCCGCCGGTGATAGATGAGGCTTTGGGTACTTTGAATGTGAGGCATTTACGAGGACGAGCTTTCGTTGAGATTCCACACATTTACGATTTCCCATGTACAGGGTACATTTCATAGTCGCGCCGAACTGATTCCCACCGACACCCAGAGGAAATGGGAGCAGAAGAAGTTGGATAACGTATTCGAGGAATTCCTCGAGCAATTTGAGATGATGTCACTATCCGGTTTTGAACAAGAATTTGCCGATGCTAAGAAGTCTGCACTGAATAATGCTGGGGCACTACCGACGGACGCTCTCATTCGGCGCATTGATAAGGAGAAAGCTACTCTCCGTCAGCAGTTAGAAGCAAAGATTGCCATGCAGGTCCAGAAGGCTATGGCGCGATATCAGGATATCGAAGCAGAGTGGGAGGTTGCATTGGGGGAAGAAGTGAACAAATGGCACCTTCCGGTCCCCGAGAAGGACTTGGATATAACGACGTCAACCTTGATAGCAAATTTCGTGGATAAGATCCGCAATGTGATGGAACCACTAAATTCGGACGACTTATTGAGAAAGCAAATTGCGAAGTTTAAGGTCAGTGATTCCTTGATTCTTCAGTCACCGACGAGCAAAGATCTCACAATTCGCGCACAGAAAGACACAGCGGGAGGGGTGGAAGAACTGAAAAGGAAAAATCGAGTTACACTGCAGGAAAAGATCGATCAGGAGATTGCTCAAGCAAGGGCAGCCGCTGTGACCAAATGGTCGCAAATCTCTGTAACGTGGAGAGTCGAGTTGGGGTAGCTCGCCCTGCCTATGGAGCAGGCCGATCTTGTTACGAATTTCTCAAGTGCAAAAGCAAGGGCAAAACAGAGCGTTCAGAGTTCGATTGGCGTCGTTAGGGGTATCGACCTTGCCGCGGAGTTTTTGATTCAGCTTGAGGTAATTGCTTGGCTCACTTATCTGAGTATTTCATATACGAAACTAAACGTCAACCTGTTCGAAAGACTTTTGCTGGGCCCTTGGAATCCGAGGTTACGAAACGCAATGCTGAAGCGTCCCAATCTTTGTGCAATCGTCTTCATTCGCGCTTCGCAGAGGAGGTCAAACGTTTCACAACTTCGGAAGCGTTGGAAGCTAACATTGAAGACACATGGACTCGTATCGTATCTGAGGCACGTGGGCCTGCGAAGGACCAATTTTACGAGAAAATGAAGAGGACTCTGTACGACTACAGAATCGAAGTGCGACGAGTGGGCGACACCTCAAAGGTGGAACGCTGCCGCACAATTATCTCGCGCTATAGCGACACAATGGGCAATCTCCGCTCCGAACTGCCATTGGATGAGAGCACATTAGCAACTAAGATGTCGACGATTGGCATAAGTTCAGCGAGGGAGCCAGAATCGATTACGTCAACCATCAGCGACATAATGCACGCGAAGTATGTGAGCAAAAATTATCAGGTATATAATTGTCCTGGGAAGCGGAGTGTATGCGTTGAGGCGCTAAGTCCCTCACCTCCCCACGATCTGCAGAGAACCAAAAGTGAATGTGAAAACAGCTTGCAAGCAATGAACCAACAGAAGTCCGACGAATTATGCGACAATCTTCTCGACGCATTTTTTGCGCACATGGAACAAATTAGCGATTTCGACGGCGCAATGAATGCGTATCATTGGACCAGTCAGCACTTTCTCCAGCAAGCCCGGGGGCCTGGGAGGGCCGAACTCCAGGCAGCCATGCTAGACTATTATGAGAACATGAGGGAGAAATATTCCTCCGGGTCAGAAAGTCCGGATAATGAGCAGCCTCAAGTTCAGTATTATCAGCCTGCTCGTGCACCTCCCCATTCCCGGAGACCTGCCGGTCGCGGGCGAACAACTTGGGTGAAACCTCATACGAGGGCTAATGGTACTAGAGTGAGGGGTCATCACCGTCGGATTGACTAGCTAGCGCTGGAAGGAATAACACGGTGGACCTGGGCTATCTGGTTTGTGTTCTACAGAGACAAAATGGCATAACATCGCAAATTCTGGTGCTCTTAGTGTTCTATCGCATCTGCGCGTTCATTGTCAAAGGTTATGGCTTTTGTTGTCACCGGGAGTCGAGTATCTTGTCCATTCACATATCGCTATAGGCTAACGCTGCAATTCTTGATGTGTGATGATCAGCATCGTTGTATAGTTCGTAGCCAGCTCATTGCGCAAAGGGATGAGCAGCAGATACCCGTCCTTGGCCAAAACGATCGATGGCACCAGATACGAGTTTCAACGATGACAATATCGCCGTTCATTTTGCGCACTGGTATTGCTCATGGCTATTTGAGGCGCAGTTGCCAATTCTCAAACAACTGTGGTATTCTCTATACGACATGTGTCAGCAATGCCGTACAATTGCCGTTCAGGAAGAGTTTAAGCTCTCTTGTTGACATTCAGGGCAACGTTGGACACATTCTGCTGTGTCCTTCCACCTTGTATCCCAATAGGGGGTTTCAATATGGGCGGCTAGTGCAATTGCCATAGTCATGCCCAAACTGGTTCTCGCAGATGAAAGACGAAACCTGGAATAGAAATCGCTGGCGTTGGGAACGGTATCCGAACATGACTGGCGCATCTACAGACAGCGCCCTTTCCTGTCAATGTACAATTATAAACTCCTGCGCATTCTCCCCGTACTTCTGTGGCGTGACAGGCCTTTCTTTTGTTCTCCGCCTTGGAATTACGGCCGAGACGGGTTTGGTGACTTTCATAGGGGGAATGGAGGACCGCCTTGGCAACCAATACACCTTGCTTCGTTGTCCCAACCACCAACGCGAGTTGGATACCCCCGACATTGACATGGTTAGGAAGGGTCGTATCCATCGCCCTACCAGCCCGTCCGCCGGAATTAAACTTCATTTTGTTTCAGTCTCCGTCACGTTTCCCAATGGTGACGGCCGTACGCAAGCAGATTGTACCCCCCTGCCCCTTCCCAAACCCAAACGTTGTGGGACAACCCTTGGGCGTGGCCCCACCTCACATTTAGTACCTGCATAGTGTCACGGTTGGTTCTGTTATGTCTCGTCCAACACAACCAAGGGGCCCCTGGCGCGATGGATTTGAAACCTGGTTGCGGGCCGACCCAGAGCGTGATAGTGAAGCCATTCAACCCATCGGAGCTGGTTCATTCACAATATCACTCGCTTTGATCGTCCATTCTTTCTCTTTCCTAGCTGAACCGCTAGGACCTCCTTCTCCGTTAAAGACCCGGGTGTCACGCAAAGCCAATGAATAACGTACTGTACCTCCCACGATAGGTGTTTCAACCCACGTTCTGTCAAGTTCGGCTTTGGAATCTCCTTACTGTTCCCCCCTTTTTATGGGTCATCATGGGTCTGCCGGCAAAAAAATATAGGACGAGTACGCCACATGTGTATCGCTTCATGGATGTGTCCACCCAACGAGTCAACCACCTGAGAATGCTCTGCGTCATTACACTATTCTTCTCTCCACATAAACATAAAAGAATGAACAGCATACACCGAGATCCCGCTCTCTGTGGCTTCTGACCATTTTTCCCCTGCAGATGTAGGCGTCTCATTTGGTGACGAACGTTGGGTACCCACTCCGTTCGTCCGCTCACTCGCTCAAACACCAAAAGGTCCTTTTTATATTTGTTTGTTGCTCTCTTTAGCCTACCGTTGCTTTGTATTCATAGAGTACAAGTTTTGCGGAACAAATGACGGTTCGATCGTCTGCCGCAATACAATTCAAAGTCGGAAGTCCAGTTCAAATACTGACTGGGCACGTTGCGCAGAATCTCTGACACTTTGCTCTTTTTTGCCCAACACGTTCTTCACCCAAAAAAAGACCCCGACAGCACTCGTATCGCAATTGATGGGTCTCGCTGGATACCCCATTCGGAAGCACTCAAACCAGTCACTTGCGATGCTTTCCTTGTTTGAGCACTACCTTGTAAAGTACATTTCGGCAACCGTGGCACCGGATGCTGTACTCCCGCTTTGGAAAAAGTCCGCCCCGTTAAAAGGTGCATCCTTGTTGCGTTTTTTAATTAGTCAACAGGAAGGGTGCCCAATCATGCAGGTAAGGTTCCCATTCTTGACTGCGCCCGAAGTTGGCGTTCACACAGCCCTCTTTCGGCAAACACGGCAAACACCACAAAAATGCCTGGGTTCATATCGTGCCGTCGACCAATTATCCGCGCACCCCTCCTCCGCCTTTCCCGCCCATTCTCATCCAGCCCCTCAAACGCCCCCGTGATATGTGCGATCCAGACGTTTCTCGGGTACGTTATAATTCGGTCAAACCGGATACCTAATGACCGATTAAAACAATCCCGTAAAGCACTGACGCTCAAGAGGCGTCAGATTGCCGTTCTAAATGAGTTGTAGCATCTGGTCCCTTATTTCCTGGGTCGGCCACAGGCAAATATACACTGGGGGCGGATTGGGGGCCGGTCGCTCCGTCATATTCCTCAGATTGCAATGCTGCTGCTGCGAAATCCCGGGCTTCCTCCTTGGTCAAATGTTCCTCGATGAACCGGCGCAGGTCTCCCACCAGTGGGGTGGACTTTGTGGGCTTAGTTCCCGGGAAAGGGAATTTGGTGGGGGGCAGGGGTAGGGCACACCCCGTTTCGGCAAGGTAGGCGGGACTGAGCGGAGGCGCGGGGTTGGGGACGGGGACGCACGCGGTGTGGGCGGGTTCGGTTTTCGTGGATCCAGCGACGTTTTTCTTTTCGTTTGTGGGTTTAGGTTGGCAAGCGAGGCGCGAACCTTCGTCGTTGGAGAGCGAAGCGGCGGGGTTTGAAGGGGCCATATTGTTTTGTGGGGGGGTAGTGGAGGGAATTGGGACGTGTCTTTTTTATGTTTGTATAGGTGATGGACGAATCCCCGCGTGATCTATGCACCAAATGTTTTTTCCCCCCAAAAACAGGGGATGTTAAGGATAAAGCAACGCCCTTTCCGGTAGGTACTCTTCTTTCTTTTCCGATGTATAAGTTACTTCCTTTTCTCGAGGAAAGGTCACTAAAGGTCGAACGGGGAAGAGGGAGTTTTCCCAAAATTGACGCGTCCCGAAACACGTCGACCGAAAATTCCTCGCGCACTTGGCGTCAAAGGTTTCGTGGCCTGCCTGCTCCATGCAACAAGACAATGGAAAGCGGGGGAGACGATGGTATTTTTTATGTTTACATCAATATAAAAGGCAAGTGTGGTCTGGTGCAACGAGAAAGAAATGACCGTTGATTTAGCGACGATGAAGCGAAATAAACTACTGCGAAATAAACTACTGCAAAATAAACTACTGCCCACCTTCTTACTCCTTCTCGAGGTATCCCATGATCAACGACCAACCTTTCACCTTTTCTGCCTTCGTCTTGCGTTACTTGTATTGCGACAGGGAACAGCATGCCGCGCGACATGAACAGACTTTGATATGAAGAGCCGAGATTATAACCCCATTACCGCTTTGAGTTAAGTTGTCCGGCATATAGTACGCTGAGACTGACAGAGCGAAAGTCTGGTGATAACAGGGATACCGCAGAGCTGCGAAAGGCGGCCTATACCCAGTTACTCCTCTTGAGCCTTTGCCACGAGTGAGTCACAAAAGACAACTTTGAAATTGTGAAGCTGCGAAGAAGGGGTTATTGTCCAAACTAACGTCTTCGTTGTTTTCTGTCGTGGGTGCGGTCCTGGTCTTCACCACCGGAACGTTGCGCATTGGAGCATTTTTTCGTTTTTTCTGTCTCTTATCTGCTCTGGAATCCATGCTGCTCCCCACCAAAAAAAACCAATATCAACATAATGCAGAATTGAATCAAGCTACGAATAAGCCGTAAGTTCGGAAAGATCGCTTGTGAACCGTGCCAACTGCGCAGCCTCGCTCCACTAGTTGCAATTGTGTGAGGGAAGTTAGCATTACCCTTGAGAGCATGGCGATGAGCTTGCATACCAGGTCCCCCCACGGCGAAACAAATGATGGAGTTGCATCTCGCAACCACCTCCTGCCATCCGGTGGTATGGAATGCTTACTACGTTTTTTTTACCATGTCTGTCCTTCCCCATTTTTCCGACCCCACAAGTGGGAGGAGGAGGGTGCATGCCGTTCTGCATGCCGTTCTGCATTCACAACATCGCAACACTTCCGTTAAAGACGGTGTCGTACTGCTTGTCTTTGATGCGTCCATTCAGGCAAATTGTGGTGGGTTGCAAAACTGCACAAGCATCGCGAGTCCCGCCGGCAATATTTATCGTTTTGCTTTCGTGTTTAGTAGAATGAACGTGCCTTCCCTTCGACCCACCAAAACGAGAGGACTTGCAAAAATGAGCGGAGGCGTTCCGGCGTGACATACCGTGCCGGTTCCGCAGTAGTGTTTTGCAGGTTGGATGACTGACCATGTATGAACGCCGGGACGAGTTTACATCTCACGGCAGCTCCTGCGATGGGAGTAGTCTTCCAAAGGGAGTAGCGAGTACATGGCATCCACAGTGTTGCCAAATTTCGAAATTACTGTATTGTATACGGATTGCTGTGAGTGCAAGCATCTGCGCAGTCTTTGAATATGTTGTGGTTAGTTGTCAAGACCTGTACCACTGACGGCCCCAACCAGAGTGCGTCGAGGGTTTCATTCTTTTTCTTTTGTGCGTCATTGCAATGGCATCCTCAGAGAACGATGACTGAGCAAGGCGAGCAAGGCATAGGTTCGCATGGGCCGAGGTAATGCCCTTCTGAACGCTCGAGATGGCAGCGCGGTTTGTCCAAACCTCAGTGGGCATGCTGCATGGAACTTCACCCATGCGAAGACAATGTGTTGTACTCCGTGAGGCACTTTTCTGTGTTTCACGCTAGGGCCCAGTGCTGGCATCGCAGCGACATCCCACCCACAAACGCTGCTTGATTATCAGCCCGTAGATGGGCCCATGACTCGGTAGAAAAGCGTGTTTTTAAGACGGAATCGTTCAAGAAAATGCGGTGATGCGGTGGTGTAAAGCCTCCTTGTGGATTCGAGTTTTGTCATCCTCAATTCTCAGTCAATAGAACTTAAATCTCTTTGGCCCTTTTTTGCTGAGGTGAAGGTTGCTCAAGTGCGTCCCATGCACACCCCTTAAATTGTTATGCGACTCGGCCCGAGGTAACCGAAGCGCGGGAAAAACGTTCTCGCTGCGGAAGCGCGTGATAGGGTGGATGGAGGTTGTTATTCAATCCGTACCCGTCAGGCAAGGGTTTTCACCAGGACGTGGTCTGGGCATTATCGTCGTTGGGGCAATCTTCCCAAATCTGGCCTGCAATGAGTCTATTTCACAAAAAGAAAGAGCCCAGCTTAGCACCACACCCACAGTGGACTGACTTTGAACCCAGCAACACGGTCGTTGCACTACGCCCGCGCATTCTGTTCCCACTTGTGCCTGCGTTGAGTACCATATGAGACGACGCAAAGCGGCATCGTCACAGCCGCCCAGATTGCAACACGTGGCGGCGCTGCGCAGAGCAGTAACTCAGAAACAAGGAGGTCAACGGATCTCACGCTGGCATAGAGATGCTGATGAGAACCATACTGCCTAACGTAATTCGGAAATTTTTTTTCGCCGGCGGCCTCGTCTGTGCATTGGCGTTTTGACGAGTACACGGTAACCTTGAATTGATCGAACGAGTTGTTGTCCTTGACGCCGCAGCCGCGACGGTCGCATCAGGCATCGGTGGCGTTCGTTTGGAGTGTCAGGCGAAAGGTGTTGCGGGCTGCCTTCTCAGGCGAAAGGTGTTGCTGGCTGCCTTCTCAGGCGAAAGGTGTTGCCGGCTGCCTTCTTAGATTCCGCACGCGGAAAGTACGGTGAAACAGAACAGTGGGTGCGTGCAGAAATACAAGAAAACAGGCACCTACCTGCTTGCGCAGCGCGTCCCCCGGCACGGGCAAAGGCCCTGCAGGGTTTCCAAACACTGGTCCGTGCTTGGACTGTCCAAGATGCAAAGGATGAATAAAATTGCTCGGATGGAGTCTATGTCCGTAACATCCACGGCGACAGCTAGGTATTACAATGGCAGGTCCATCCTGTCCATGGACAGCGGGGGCACTTTGAATCCACACATCTTGACCCTTTTTTGTCTGCGGATTATTGTCGTTGAGGCGGGATCAGTTGCGTGGCGGCAAAAGGAGTTGCCACCCAATCGGAGAGCCCCAAAAAAAATATCACTCGGGCGTTGCTTGGCTGCGGTTGCTCCCCATGCCCAGCGCCGACTTTGAATTTGGCGACCCGGCACAGTATTCTCAGCCTGCTTGCGCAGTTGTACTACATCCTCTGCCGGAATGCCCGCGTGAGTTTCGATCTGTTCACGTCATGATGCTGCGCACCTCCCAACCACAGCACAAATGAGAAGGTCAACGGAGCAAGAGTGTGACCAACACTCACAGCGATATTAGAGAAAAGAGACCAGACCACAGCGTAGTGCCCATATGTGTCCGGAGCGAACGTTACGTTACGACATAAATAGCCGGCCACCTCCCGTTGTCATCTAATGGAGACGTCACGGCAAGCTTTAAGCATTCTTTCTGCCGCCTGTCGTTTGTGATTGGGCAGGATCGTTTGCAATGAGGCCCAGTCGAGTTCCATGCCCAGCTCGAGACACAAAAAAACGATTCATCCTAGATAATGTCGCACCATTTCTATTGTCCAACATGGATTTGAAACCCCCAAAGTCGCTGGACCCAGACTCACTATGCGCGCATTCTCAACCGGTTTGTGCGTAAGTACGGGACACACGAAGAGGGTATCGTTGGAACGGCCGGTGGATGTCACATCCACCCCCATTTTGCATCGAGGTATTTGTTGCGGTGGTCCGCCTAGGGTCAGCTGAAGTAAATTGTAATCCGACCACCACCGCCACAGGTTCAACGCCTGGTTGCTTGCTTCCGTTGTATCAATTCCAAATTTTCTTTTTTGTAGCTGGGAAATTGGATATGCATGACCTTGATTAGGGAAGGGGAAAAAACTCCGCCATACCAAAATTGGATACCCAACCGGGGTTCAAACCACCGCCGCATCCAGAAGCTCCCGCAGCGTGTTGTTGAAACCCCTGAAATCCAACTGTACAAATGTGCGTCTTGTGGCTTTGAGAGGGGTGGCAGGAGCAATAAAACTATCGTCCTTTGGGTGTTTGAGAACCAGTGCAAGGAACACCAACGGGAAGCAACTGCATAAGGCTAAGGCCTTGCCGCAAAGCAACAGATGGATTGCGTCCTTTCACTTTTTCCTTCCTCCGGAATCCAACAGAGTCTGGGAATAAACACGTATAGGTACAATGTTAACAGCGGACAGGTGCAAAAACCAGAACAGAAAAAAAAATGGTCGGTTGTTTTGCACATGATTCAGGACTAGATTCCCGATGTTGGGGGACGTCCAACCAAATTCCGATTGATTCGTCTTGCATTTCTTCCAGACGTTCGTGAAACTGAATCAAATTCCGCCGCCCGAAGAAAGCACAGAAGAGGGGACAGGAAAAGGCTGACAAAGATACGAAGCTGCGGCGTTTTTATAGGACCCCGTTTGTCTCGGAGCTCTGATTGTTTTTTCTTTGACGGGCGGAACACTCTTGGAGATCGACGTCCAAAAAGCGGCAGACGGTCGTGGGGAATTCCAACATCCCGCTGCGCAAGGTAGGTATTGAGTTTCTCTAACAATCGCGGTCGACAATGTCTTAACCTAACCGTCGCTGCGGATTTTCCAGACGCAGACACCGTCAGAGTATTTGCGTCCCGGGATCTATATCAACGGTCAAAACCACTTCGTCAAATCTTTTGGGAAGTGACTTGGTTCCCCCGTTTGTGGGTCTCCTGCTTTCAAATCTGCGTTGGTAGTATGTCAAACTTCAGGGCTGCAATTGACGTTTTTTTCCTTCTGGGGTATGTAACCGAACGACCTGACCAGCAAACAGTCTCAAAGGTCACTACCGGCACCCGAGGCAGCTAGCACCTATCACGCCGATTCTTCCAACGCTCTCGAATCTCACTGGTTGACCTGACGCGCGACCGGGCATGGTTGACCTGACGCGCGACCTGCCTTATGCCCGGTCCAGGTTACAAGTTTACCAGGAACGCACACACCAGGCAGGAAGTTAAAAAAATTGTATTTTCCGGGAGGTCGATGCTCTGTGTCAGCACCGTGTGCTGGCAGGAGCTATGATTGGGCTCATTTCTTACGTAGAACATAGCAAGCCACTCCCGTCAATACTCTTCCACTTGCAGCCTCCTATAGCTTTTTCAGTACTGTGGTGGTCGACGCTACCATTTACACATCAGACCGAGCTTACACGCTGTAAATATTCAGACGGAGTCCGTATCCGTGCCCATCCGGAGCAGCCTTCCGCTGCCATCGGGTCACTGCAAATTCATAAGAGCCTTACCTTTTTTCCCTGCAAACCATCATTCGTGATGTGTGGGAATGTTTGCGGCAAAGTTTCATGCCCAGCTAAAGCCCACAAATAAGAGATCATAATGAAGGTTCAACTCCCACATGCCCGACATGGACTTTGACATCCCAATGTCATTGGAGGTCCATTAAAAATACTCTATGCACCGCGTCAGTACCGTATGCTGTCAAGAGCGTTGACTTGAGCTGACCGGTACGACGAATACCTCACCGCCTGCGAGATAACTGCGAGTGCCAGCGACACCCACCGGCCTTCCTGCCAATGCGCAGGTACGGCACTCATGCACACATAATCGAGGGGAGACTGCTCCCGTAACGAATCGGTCGACAAAAAGAGATGATGGGGCGAGCGGGGTCTTGTCTTTCAGTGCGGACCCAGTCCACATACCAACGGGCCAGGCGGTAGATGTTTAACAATGCCGCGGCTCTCACAATAGTTGACCTCATCAAATTGTCTGACAAACCCTGCAGAAGCGGCGGAAGCATGTAAACTTCCGCGTCAGCACTGTATGCTGTCCCAAATGCCTTGATGCGGAATGAATGTGGCTATGACACCCACCCGCCGTTCCAACGACGCTTCTTGCGTGTATGGTACCGCACTCAGACCGATACATATACCAGGTGAGACTGCGCGCGCACTCGGGAAAAAAGAGATAATGGGGAGACCCCGGGTTTGCATTGGGAACCCCGGTCCGTGCAGAGCCGGTGGATGTTTGCCGTTGGCTGGGTTTAAAGCCCATGTTGGGCATGTTGAAGGTTTGATCTCTTTTTGTGTGGTCTCGGCTGAAACAAGACTCCAAACTAAGACTGAATCCTCGCAAATGATCCCCGTCCGCCACAATAAAGGACAGTTGGCAGAAAGAAGGAAGGCCTTGTCCAGTTGGAGTGACGTCTCCATTAGTTGACGAGAGGTAGTCGACATAACGTTCGCTGCCAATGTTCCGGCCCCACACATTTGGTCTGGTTCGTGTACTTTGGCAGCCAAAACAAACCCACTTTCTCGCGTCGATCCCTGTTACGGTTCGGAAAACCATAGTCTGCAAAAAAAAGCTGACCGGCTGGAGTTTGTACTCTGTGCGAACTGTACTCCGCGCAGTGACACGAGTCAGCTGGCTATCTTGTCCTAACGTAACGTAACTCGCCCTAACTGTATCACCTTCCAGAGGTCTGTAGTGTTAGTGCTCTTGTTTGGGATGCGTGCCGCTCTGCGACGTGAATGGATCAAAAGCCTTACCCGCCATTACGGCGACGCTTTACGTTGTCTCGTTTGGTACTCCCCAACGCACGCACAAGTGTGGTGAAATGCGCCCATAGTGAGTGGAATGAGTCCAGCGTGTACCGGGTTCAATCCACCGTTCATCACTACATGAGTAGCACTTCCTTTTTTTGGTCAAGACTCTATTGTATACCAGACGAAATCCAAAACTTGCGAGGATTGCCCTAACGATGATAATGGGGGGAAAAAAGGACACGGCAAACCGACGTCACTTTCACTGCGGATTTCGCAGGTACAGACACCGTCACAATATTTACAATATACTCTGGTTTGCTTTCTCTGGAGCAAACAGGGATGTGAACAGATCGAACTTCCCACCGGGTATTGTGGCGAGTACATACAACAACTGCGAGCTGAGAATGCGCGTAGTCATTGGGTCTACTGTGTGCCGTCGCCGGGTTCAAGGTCCATGTGGAGTAAACGTCTAATAATGTTTTTTTATGCTCTCCGCTTGGGCAGAAACTCATTTTGGCATGTCAGAATCGATTCAGCCCTAACGACGATAATCCGCAGAAAAAAAGAATGAAAACGTTGTGTGGATTGGCCATGCCAACGCTCCCCATGTAACATGATGGGTAGGCCATTGCACCTAACCGTCGTCGCACATGCCACCGACACAGAGTCCATGTATTTACGCTCTGGTTTGGTTCATATCGTCGACGGTCCTAACCGGAAACACCTTGTTTGCCTTGTCTGCAAGCAAAAAGGGGAGCGGCTGGCGACTGGTGGGTACAGTGCGAACCGTGTTCCTGTAAGCACGGGAGTCCGCTGGCTATCAACATCCTAACGAAGCATACCGTCGGTCCCTCTGATATCAGCAACTGGAGAGATTGAGGGTTTATCCTCGACAGCAAAACACATCATGAGCTTTGGACCACGTCCAGAAAGCGGCAGGCGGTCCGGAGTCCCAAAGATGCGCCGCGCAAGGTGTTGGCTGGACCGGAATGATCGGTCATGGCCCTTCCGTGACATTCGTTGCGGCTTTCCATAAATATGGCCGAGTATTGAGCCCCCGGTTCCTCGTGAATACTATCTGGCCTTGGGGGTGATGACGCTGTGCCACCAAATACTTAAGGAAGATGGTCCGCCCAAAAAAACGAGTCACAGCGGCAGGGCCGGGTAATGCACCCGTAAAAGGGTTTAACATCCGCGTACCTACCGAGCTCAACATTCGCCGTGGCATTCACACTATGTCAACGCCTCATTGAATTGTTTGTCATCACTGTAAGCTCTCACCAAATACCTCGATGCGACATGATTGTGAGTGTGACGGAGTGTGACACGCACTAGCCGTCCCGCCAACGTGTTGGTGCGGCACTCACGCTCACACACAAACCAGGTGAGAACGCGCCGGTATGGAGTCAGTCGGGAAAAAGTCCTTCACATGGTGGACATAGAGATTACCCTTTGTCGTGGGTGCGAATGGCGAAGAAGAGCAAAGCGAGGTCTGTGAAAGCCACGGCCAGTGTCGAACATCCGTCGGCCTCTCCCTGGACGGGGTTCCGCCGCGTACAAACTTTCCCCGACGATCTCTTCTTTTGACGTTCACCCCCATCCAACATTGTTCAATTGTTAAAGTGGAACCTGGTTGGAGTACCTGGCATACAAGCCGAAGTTGGTCCCAGACTGCGCGCGTAGTGCTTTTTTCCCGCTTCTCTGCGCGCGCAGTCGTACACGCAAAAGGGCATTGGCTCGCACCCGCATTCATTCCACAATGTGAGGTATCTGTTGAAGTGGTCAGAGAGGATGTCTCAACCACGGCCCTGGACAGATACAATGCTGACGCGGAGCGTTGGGAAATTGATAGTAGTTTTTTTTTGCCATGAGGCCTTGGTAAACTTTCAACAATCTTGACCCACTCTCCGCCCAAAGGAAGAAAAAAAGCAAGGAACGCAGATTGGCGCTCGAGAGGGAGAGTTCAAATCAAGGCTCTGAACAGCGTACAATGCTGAGGCAGAGCCTCACGCAATTTCCGAACCTTTTTTTTGCCCTTGAGGCCTTGGGGGAACTTGTAGTATTCCCGACTGAGTTTCCGCCCAAAGCATGAAAAGTAAGCAAGGAACGCAGATCGGCAGTCGAGAGGAGAGCTCAATGAGGGCTTTGGACAGCGTACAGTGCTGACACGGAGCATCAAAGGACTTATAAAACAATTTTTTGCGATCTCAGGGCCTGGTTTGCACGATACATGGTAAACTTGTAGTTACCGCAACGGAACCACCCAAAGCAAAAAGCTCAAATCAAGGGTCTGGACAGCATACCGTGCTTTTGCGGCGCATAGAGGCATTGAGGAGTCGAAGGCAAACTGCTTTTTTCCCTTTGAGGCTGGTGTGTACGGACATGGTAACCTTGAGTAACCCCGACCAAACCACCCAAAGCAAAGAGATCAAAACAAGGCTCTGGACAGCGTACAGTGCTGATGCAGAGCATCTAGGGCTAGAGAAAAGTGACAAACTTTTTTCACCTTTAGGCCTGCGTTTGTACGTACATTGTAAACTTTGTAGTAACCCCGACCGAACCATACAAAGCAAAGAGCTCAAATCAAAGCTTTGGACAGCACACATGTCTGACGGGGAGCATAGACGTCTTGCTCTCGACTCTTTTTTGCGACTTTGAGATCTGGATTGTACGGATAGGGTGAACTACTTGTAGTAGCCCGCACCGAGCATCGCCTCCAACGCACAAAACGAGAACAGAAAGCAAGGAACGCAGATTGGCCTGGCCGTTACGTTCGCGCGTCGCGTTTGTGCGTCGCGTTTGTGCTTACGGTACACTCACCCAAGTACTGCTGCGCACAGCACGAAGTCAAGACCAGAGCACAAATCAAGGCGCATTGCCAGCATACAGAGCATCAAACACACTCAGATGACGACTTCTTGTTTTTTTTTGACTTTGCCGTGATGGTCGCTCGTTGCATTCATGCGTTTGCGGAGTACCATACACTCACCGCCGGTGCTGCGCACAGCACAAACTCGCAAAGGAGGACGGCTGATGCCAGCATGGGAATGCTGCCATTTCGCATCATATATGCCACCGACGACATTTTTTTCAACTCCAGGCCTGGTATGTATGGCCACGTCTCGCGGGGACGCGTTCTCACCCTCCTTGTGTGTGCGTGTCAAGGCCCCTGTCGCAGTGCAGCAGCAAGATCGAGTCAGAGGAGAGGTCAACTCAAGGTTCCCACCGGCATACGCTGCTGACGCGCCCACAATCCGTCGTTCCAGGACTGACAAACCTTTTTTTTTCGACTGCGAGACTTCGTGTGTACGTTTCCGTCTAGAGGGTTACTTGCTGTTTAAACTGTAACCTAGATTTCTCAAATGCTGAGAGTATTGGTCGAGATGTGTTACGGCGGCTGCTGCTGGCTGTAATGTGTAGTGCCAACTTCACGCCACGTATTGTCTATCCATTTCAAATGAGTAGGTCAATGGAGTTCATGCCACCATACAGTACTAATGGGGGGAACCGACGGACACATCTTTTTTTTCAAATGGAGGCCCGGTTGGTCCGCGTATACGGTAAACCTGTAATTTGAATTCATCAAACGCGTGGGAAAACGGTTGGTTGCCGTCCTTGATGCCGCAACCACATCAGGTCATTAGTCGTGGGGCAGGTCACGGACGAGGAGGACACAGGCAGCTGACGTGCTGACGTGCTGACGTGGACCATCACCCGCCACTAGGACCAAGGTTTTTTTTTTTTCGACTTCCTGCCTGGTTTCTGCGTTTGTGTTTGACGTGTACATGGACTTGAAATTTGAATTGGTCGAAAGGGTTGTTGTCCGCCACTACGGGACTTGCATCACGTCACGTCGTTGGTGCTTGGAAGTTTTTGGAGTACCACGTGCCGCCTCCATTTGTGCAGCTGCGTTTGACCGGATGCTTTGAAAGAGTCGGGAAGCAGAAAGTATGGTCAAACAGAACAATATATAGGTTGGGAAAGCAGGTGAGGGGGGTAAAAAGCTCGAATTGACGCCCAAATCGGCTCGTAGACTAGCAGAACGCTTCTGCCAATGCCGCTAGGTACTGAAAGCTATAGAAGGTTATTGGGCAATACATGTAATTTCTTAGTCGCCACAATACAATCCTACAGTCGCTCTCCTACTTATACTTCCTAACTACCATGACGCGATCCTTCCAGAACGTTCCCCCAAGGTCACATGACCATTACCTAATCAGCCCATTTCCTTGGCTGAGCCTAATTACGCGTCGCTATACTCTAACACCCCCACTCGACGCGTAATGCTTACATAATCTGCCCGTTTTCCAAATCGGGCTAAATTA